>SOPF01027267.1:35774-68349 GCA_012979155.1 Hypericum perforatum | reverse complement strand
AATCGAAACTCTCTCTTCATCAACAAATGTTTCACCATTAACCAAAAGTAGCTATAGAGATACAAATATTGTAGTTACTAGATACCAATACTCATATTCTCACGTACTAATATTAAAATACAACAATATGAAAAATTAAATTCCGGGATACCGATTTGTGAGTTAGCTTGAGGTTAAGTCCCACCAATGTAATTTTAGTTAGCCGCTTACGGTTTAGCTAGTGGTAGAATCTGGGTGCAACGTAACTCTGCAAAATTTATTTTTTTCGTTAAATAAAATTTACTCTAATTATTAAAAGAGCAGAAAAGAGTCTCAATGGTACCTAATTATAGAAGTCGGAAAATTCGGAAAAAGCATCATCAAAGAACAAACCGTTGTCCTCTGTCTTGGCCCGCCCGAACCGGCTGCCCTTGTCGGCAAACCCCATCGTCGAAGATGATAGCTAATGGTATCAACAAGCATTTTTCTGGCTTATGAGTTAATAATTGTCTAATCACCTGAAATTAAATCTAAAAATGTCTTGTACTGAGTGCCTCTCAATTACATTTGTCTTCTCAGTGTGTCCAATGGATAGCATGTCAAGATTACCGCTGTTAATAGAGATGATTGAGGCAGATTATGGTACTTCTCGAGAACCGACTTTTTGAAAAAAAAAATTAAAAGTAAACGTAGAGAGAGAAAATTTAAGGATAACATATAGTTCTTTTTAAAAAATTCAAATGTTGATAAAGAAAATAAAGATAATTAAAAATACATTAATTAAATACATATTTATCTAATACTAATTATGATCTCAAATATTAATAACTATCAAATTTAAAATTTAAAGACAAAATTTCTGTCTAATGATACATTTTACATATCTTCACTAAATCTATTGCATACATTTATTGCCGTGTAAATCGTCTACTTTTATTTATTAATTAATTCACATCAGATTATTGTTGTGTCGACCATGTTAATCGCTCGAAATTTCAACTCCGTGGTAACTTATTTGCAAAGTGGTGGCCAAAGATAAATAGGTTTTTGGATATTTTTATATTATATAGTGCAAAATATTTATTTCTAATAATACGTAGTACTAAAAATGTGTTAACCCTGTTTTTTATATTGTTTTTTACTCGTGCACTTCTTGGTGTTCTTCAGATCAATTAATATTTCTCAGTTATTATCTAGTGAAATACTCATACTTAATTTATGCATATTCTAGAGACATCAATTAATACATCTAATGATTGTCTCGTTTATTTATTAGTATCAAAATTCAATAAAAATAAAACTATGAATAATTGAAACCGAACCAACCATATCGCAATGGTGAACACGGTTGCACCGATGAACACTTGCAAACTGTGCCATGAACATAGTACACTTTACTTTAACAAATTGTACATTGTAACATATTTTTAAAATTTTCATTATGTAATTTCGATATTACATGTTAAAAAATTTAACGTGGGATATTTTATGGTTTTTTTTATATCGTTACTGAACTTATTCTCAATCCATTTTGAATTCAATCCTCAAATAGGAAGTACCCCAAATAGATACGCCTCATAAATAGGAATTACCCCTATTTGGAAGCCAAGACAACCAGACATAAATAATCTCTTCCAACTTTCTAATTAATAGTTACACAAAAACCAGATTAGGAATTGGCTCAGAACTTACGTTTTCCATCTGTTCTCTCTCTCTTGATCAAGCGCTTTAGATTAACAATGGGCGACCCAGTTCTACGCACACGGGTGGTTGGAGATCGGGACTTGCCAGTTGGGACAACGGCCGCCACCACTATGAAGCGGCTCTACCGCCATCGTCGCCACTTTGCCGTACGGACAATTCCACAACCTAAACTCGCCTCCGTGCATGTCATAAGTAGCGACTCCAACCCTAAACCAAGACTCCCTAGCCACTCATTCTCTAAACGGAGACTTATGAACCTCAACATCGCTCCTCAACCGATGCCCAAGCGGCGTCGTATTGACAGGAGTTTCGTGTCCAAGGTGGAGAACTCTCATGGATCATCCTGGGTTAGGGTTGGCTTTCTCGGAAAAGGCGCATTCGGGTGTGTCTCCCTCGCGAAGAGGACGACTAATGAGGACGACGACGAGATCGAGAAGGAGCCGGGCATGTTGGCGGTCAAGTCTGCACCTTTAGACGAATGTTTCACGCTCCAGAGGGAGAAGAGTATTCTCCACTATCTACGTTGCTTCCCCTACATCGTGAGTTGCTATGGCGATGAGATCACCCGCGATAGCGATGGCCACGAAGTCTACAACCTACTGTTGGAGTATTGCTCCGGCATGAGCCTGTATAGCCGGTTAAAGTCTGTGACGAGAATGGGGGAATACGAGGTCGGTTCTTACACGCATGACGTGTTAATGGGTCTCCTCTACATGCACCAGAGAGGTTTTGTTCACTGTGACATTAAGCCGGACAACATTCTGTTGGTCCCTAATCACAGGCGGCCGTGCGGGTTTTATGCCAAGATCGCGGATTTCGGGTTAACCAAAAACTTGGAGGAGAAGTGGGTCGACGATGAAGGGTTGGGTGTCGTTAGAGGCACATGCCGTTACATGTCGCCTGAGCTGGTGAAACATCAGATGATGGGTTCTCACGTAGATATATGGGCACTCGGGTGTACGGCCCTGGAAATGCTGACCGGAAAATGCCCCTGGGATTCGGAAAACGATAAGGAGGCGATCATGTCTTTGATCGGAGACAGCAATCAGGTGCCGTTCATACCGGATTTCGTGTCGCCAACCGCAAGGGAATTTCTGTGCTTTTGCTTAAGGAGGAACGCTGCTAGTCGATTGAAAGCTTGTATGTTGGTAAACCATCCTTTTTTGATATGTTCATGTGACTTGTAATGGTTATGATTATTCTGCAGTAAAGCTTCTCTGCAATTAGTAAGTTTAATGTAACAAACTAATAATAGCTTTTTGTTATTTGGTTGCTATAATTTTTGCGCAATGTCTGCGTTCGGTAGTTTTGTTGCCAGGATTTATTTGGTAAAATGGAATCGTAGTATATATCCATGTGGTTCCAAAACAACCCCATTGTTAGGGCGAAAGAAATTTGTGGAACTGATAATTTAGAAGAGTAATAATAAAATCTGAACCATATTCTATATACATAAAATCATATGGTCGAGATACTATTGTAAAACTTTGCATACTTGTAATTAATACTTCCGTTACTTCTATAGCTCGGTTCTTAAATATCCGATGGAGCCAAATTGTCAAAAGAGATACCCAGATAAGGAAAAATGCTTGATAAAATTTTTCATGCGTGCAATTAATGCATGTAGTTAATGCTTGTAAATAAAAGTCCATTTGTTAATTGTTAAATATTTGGGTCGAAATAACAAAAATGTAAATTATAAACACACTATTGGGACTAGGGGTTTGCAAATGGGATCGGTATTTCGGGAATCCCAATTTTTTTTTTTTTGGTATTCTGGATTTTGGGATCGAAATTTTCGGGATCGGGAATTTATTTGACAGGAGTTTTAAAAAATTTCCGGAATTTCGGTATTTCGGGATATTTCGGATTTTACCGAAATGTCGAGTACTAAATTGTAATTTTCCATATATATAAGTTACAGCCCAACCCGTTGTGATGTATGCAGCCGCGGCTGCTGGTGTTTTGACCAAGTTCAAGAGTAGTAACGAAATCTCAGGCCTGATGAATCCAATCGACTAGATGTAAACAGTTGCAAGATCAGATGATGTATTTCTAGAATTTATTTCATATAATTTAGCCTGGTATGTTTATTAGCAGACAATGCAAGTGTATTTGATGATGCTGAGGTTGGAAGAGCTAACTTAAGAACACCTGCAGCGGTATCAGAAAAGAGCAAAAAGAAAGATTTGACCAGCTTCAAATTAAGAACAGATGAGCAGTATAACTTACAGTCTTGAAATAGACAGGCGTCCACGAGAGAAGAACAAAGTATCCCTGTCATTTAAAACACAGCAACATTAGCATTTCAGTCATTTTTAGCTGTAACTTGGGTCACCGCCCCATTAGCATTCTTATTTCCTCCTTCAGCCAAGCTGATTTTTATTGAAATTTCAATATCTTCGGAAATTTTGGGATAATCCAAAATTTTAATTCGGGAGCGGCATTATCCCAAAAAAATTTCGGTACGAGATCTGGATGACTTTTTTGACTATTCGGTATTCAGTATATTTGGAATTCGAGATTTCGAGATCGAGATTCGGGATATCGGAATGTAGACCCCTGATTGGGGCCATCGTCTTTTGCTCTAAATATAGTAGACTTTTTCAAGGCTCAATCCGAACTCTTAAAATTCGTTTGCGATCGTAAATAGAGAAGGCCCCTTGGTTATTACAACTAGAAACATTTATGTTTGACCACAGTTTGAGAAACATTTAATTGCAATTTTGTGGAAAAAATCTCGGGTCTTATGGTACTAATTCACCCAAAGTAACGAGCATTTGAGCATGACAGTTTACTAAGTTAAAACATGGAGAACGATGAGCGAAAACGATTCGGACGATCCAATACCCTTCCAACATCATAGATTACAGAAGCCAATTTAGCAAGCTTCGGGAATTTCCTCGTCGACTCCATTCACCTTCTGCGCGTCACCTTCGTTGCTGTTCCTTTGCAGCACAGATGATGTGCCATAGATACGCACCGATAAGTCTTTCTAGCAGTTCTTGGCAGTCAATCGCTGTGACCATCACAGTCAAACTGCCTCTAGCCTTCCAGCAGCCTATGGCTATTGTTGATGAGTCAACCTTGGTGTATTCCGACGATATCTTGCCATCTGCTGATGAGAGTAAAAGGTGAGCATTCTTCACAGGCCAACTTCTCATCGGAGCATTAGGTCAGATAGACGTACCTTTCAAAACTATCACACAGCAGCCCATCATTAGCTTCGATGCCAGATCACCGAATGCGGGATCCACGAAGTATCTAAACTTGATAGATTTGTGTTGCAAAAGATGGTTGAAGTCTGCAAGAGATGCGTAAAGGATCTGTCTGGTGATGTGTGGAAGAATCACCGGCAATCCTTCAGAAGATATTCGAAATGCACATGGAGCATCAGAGCCTTCTCTTGAAGATTGTCGTTCCTATTCAAGCAAGAAGGAAAAACAGGCTCAAGTGTGGTCCAATGTGTAACAATCTAAGAACCTTCAAGGTAAAGATGGAAGAAGTCCATAAAATAAATTGCTGCAAGGTGAATGTGGTGAACCCAATTAAGGAATATATGAATCAGCCATGTATGGAATGGATTCACGAGGCATATATTAGTTCTTCCATTTAAACTCGAAGTAAATCTTTTTCTCAATGGCAAGAAAAATGTTTTGGCGTGCTCTTCTTGCTTTTTCTAACAGGGTACATTTTTATTATCACTATTTGATCATAGACTTTAGTCAATTCATATACACTACATATTTTGTTTCTTCGAAAATGATCAGTTTATTTTCAACGTCAAAACATTAGTTCTGAAAGCTAAAAATAGGCCTACCCAGGGCCCGGTTTCAAATAAGGGTTAGTGCTTTAGGTCTGGACCAGCGTTGAATGAAACAGGCCTGATCAAGGGCCCAAAAAAAAATTATGTAGTTCAAATAAAGTAGGATTGGAGTTGGCTTGCTCGCTCATACTGTTCCATGTGATTTTGAAATTGGATTGTAATTTGATCGTCTTGGCGGTGGCGAAGCATTGACTTGATTATTACAGTGAGCTTAGTCATCATTGGTGATTGTCTTGTTACAACGGATCAACTATTACAAATCCAGTGTCAATGGAATAGCACATGCTATAGCAAAATTGTCTTGCTTATTTTCTTCCTGTCCTTTAGTCTTATTCACGGAACCTCTTGCTATTGCTGATGTTATAGCTGACGAAAGATTGTGATTTCGTTTGCTAGAACTACACGATGCATATTTCACCCTAAAAAAAGTCTCAAAACTAATTAAAGTATTAGTAAACAGTTCCAATTTATCTCTCTATTAGAGCTCAGTTTGCTCCGACCCTCCTCTTGAAATTATAGCGACATTAATAATCATCGTAAATGACGGGATAAGAAACTAATTAATCACTAATTACCAGCAGCATTTTCTGTAAACAATAAAAAACTACATATTATTAGGAGAAGTTAATGAATCAGTTATTTATGCGTATATAGAATTAATGTTTTTCGATATCATTTAGAATTACTTGTTATTTTAAGATGAATATTTTTTAAATGAAAATTTTACACGAATTATGAATTTTGTTGATTTCTCTTACATTTTAAATTAAATGTCATTTGTGTGATTTGAGATAATTACGACCAATATTTGCATAGGCACATTTCCTACAGAATTTGAAGGAACAAAATGTTTTTATATTACTCCATATCAGAATACTTATTAAATCAGTTAGTTTTGGTTCAAATTCTCCCATATTTTTTTAATGATAAATCGAAATGTGTATAAAAAGATCTTATGTACTGCTGGAAGCAAAAAGCAAGATGTTGGATCATGTTTCTCTCATTGCCGTCTTTGCACCTACTCACCCACCAAACTTGCGCTACCCTATTAAAAGCCCATCAAATGATGTGGAAGCCGGAGCCTTGAATTTGGTTCAAACTTCCAATCATAGCCTTTATCTCCATTTAAAAGTTCATCCAAAGCTCATTAAATGTCATCCCAAAAAGCTACTGCATTCCGGTCAAAGAGAGCACCTACCCATTTGAATGATTGGTCAAACAAATGTGGACCGATGTGAGAAATGCTTTGGCTAGAAATGGAATGGACTTGCATGGGAGCGTCAATAAATGTTTGAAAAAAAAAATTAATAAGATTAATTTTCATAGGGAGATCTCAAGTTCAAATTTTAAAATTAGACTACAAGATCGTCTTATATGATCTCTAAGAAATTAGTAAGGTTATTTTTTAGAAAATTTTGTGACCTATCAAAAATATTATTTAATTTGAACATGATTAGTTCGTATTCGAAAACTTATGGTATTATTAAAAAGTAATGTTCGAGAATCCTATGGCTCTACTTAAGATGCCACTTTCTGTGTTACCATCAGCATGTTGTATTGCTTCTTTTCAAAGGTCAGGGAGGTTTGACCTCTGGTTTGGAACGTAATTATTTATTGGTTTATCTGGTTTGAAGCTATCATTTCTAAGAATTCAAACCGATGAAGAGATTTTTTCAAACCCCAAGAGAGAAATTGATATTACTTCTATGAATGTATGATCAGAATAGAACAGATTTTATTCGTATGGTAGTATTAAGGATACATATGGTATGTACCATTAGTCACGGACGGATCCAGAAAATTTATATTATAGGGGCAAAATATTTATTTATTTCATGCAATTGACAAAAAAAATTAAATAGAGGCAAATTAGTCAATATTAATGGGGGCAAACTCTTTTTTTCTATTAAATATATACCAAAAAAAAAAATTTTGTGGGGGACCATGTACCTCCGTCCCTGCCATTAGTTATATTCGACGAAAGGTCAGCTCTCTATTTATCAAATATTTTTTACACTATCTAGTATCCGTACATTATTACATCGACTAATTCAAGTTCGATAAGATTGTTGAAATGAGATAAAATTATCCAACAAGTATTCAACATTGTCGCATTCCTAAAAACTCGAACTCTAGACCTATTAATTAAGATAAAATAATAACATCACTAGTTGATCTAATTTGGATTTTCAATAAATAAACAAAAATACATTAAGGTATATTACTTTCAGAAAGTTTAACATATTTGTTTTTTGTCCTCCTCTGTCTCGCAATTCAATAAAAACCAACTAATTTGGAGAAATTGCATTATGAGATTCTTAAAGTAAAAATCGGAGTTTTTTTTTCTAGCGAAAGTTCTTGTGAAATGACAAAAATATCCCTGACGTAAAAGACAAAAATATTTTCTCCGTACTCTTCATCTTCTTCTTCTCCCTACCTTTGCTTCTCACAAGCACCTCCCTTGCGCCTCTTTGTCCGATGGCTCCACCTTCGTCCTTGACTGGTATTCCACCCTCTAGCGCCTCAGTTGACCCGACAATCCCGTCCTCGTCAGGTACAACTATAATGAGATATTTTTCAAAGTGCAATTTACCAAACCAAGAAAAGTATTTAATCAAATTGCAAAATAGAGAGAGACAAGAGATAAATATGCCAAATTTTAGAGATCAAAAAATAAATTATCCTATCTAGTGGATGTACTGGCACCAAATGTTCTGAAGGTTGCCGTGGAGTATAGTTAACTAATTAGTATAAAGCCGACATTTAACCATAATTGCCAACCCTGGAAGCAAAAGATCATAATATTTGGCAACTCAGGCGAATTGCCCTTAATTACACGTTGGTGGTCTACATTTTGTGGTCCAATCAATTTTTTTGGGCAGTGTTTGCTCCTTTTCTTGAAAGGAAAATAAGAACATTTTGCTGATACAATGAAGGGTCTGTCAACGGCTTGATCAGCTACTGCTTCACCAATTAGAAACTGAAATCCAGTAAAAACGATTCATTGGAAGAAGTCAGGACCGAAATCCGATTTCCCGTAACCCATTTTTTGTCAGCGTAAACCATATTTCCACTTTTTAAGTCTGTTTAACCTTAAATTAAAGGCTTTCCCAGAACCGATACAGATAATTGCATACTATACGTCTATACCCGAAATCAAGTTTTCGTGGAAGAGAGAAGAAAGGAACGCAAGATATAATGAGAAGTGCAAGAAACTAATGGGCAAGTTAGAAATTCAGGAGAATTGATTATACTAATTATAATTGTTTTAAGTTTTGATACGAAAATTGGAGCCATGTCAGTCCTATTTTAAATATGAACTTTTCAATATTTTTTTTATTGAATGATATTTTTTATATTAGTAAATATTAGCTAAAAAAATTGTAGCCTAAATATAATATAGATATTATAAATATATAAGAGGTCGTATGTATTATGACATAAAAAATTTATCTTCCTGAATTTTGAACTTAATATTTTGAAAAATGATTTTCAGAACAACTCAAGATTCTTCTCATTTTCGAGTTCTCATTTTCGAGTTCACATATTTTAATCGTTATAAAACAAAAGATATATTTAGTATTAAAATATTAAATCATAAGTTAATTACTTCAATCTAGTTGTGATAACCCCATAAATGATAATAAAAGGGTGTATTTTTTCCACTATGAAGGGAAAAATTTCAATATCAAACGTGCTTAATTTTACGTATGATTATGATGAGTAAATCAATCGATCAAATTATGAGAAATATTTTAAAAAGCTAATAAATATATATATTATTTCAACAAACCAATTTGTTGCTGTATTACATTGATCGGTCGGTCCAAATAGAAGAATTATGCAACGTGAGGAATGAAACGATAGTCACAATTGTGGCATCAGATTGCGATTCACGTTTTATGAAATAATATTCAAACGCAATATATTGTTAAGTAAATCTAAATTTTTTATTATTAGCTGGTATTAGAAATTATAATTTTCTTTTGCCAAAGTAATTGGGTTCGAATTCTTCCCCTCTTCCTAACGGAAGTAAATAAAAAACAATCGTAAGGAACGAGCGACCTACCAATGGGCCCATGTGCTACCGCCGCTGGGACGTCAAAGGGGTTCGTTCGTGCGACGTAAGGAACCCGCCGTGGCACGTGTGTGACTTTCGCCTCTTTGGATTTTATACACGTGTCGCCCTCCCGAGGTCCCCCATATGAGTTTGTACCTAATACCCCCATGTGCAAAAGTGCACTAGACGACAACCGCGTTGGCCTTCTATCTAGTCGTCTAGCTTCTAGTTTCCTCACTCCAAGCATTGTGATAAAGACATTAAATTTTTAAATCAAGATAAACATATTAATTAAGGCTGTTTATTTTTTCATTTCGGTCTTTGGTGTTAATTATATTAGCGGGTTCATTGGAGTGACTATGGCTTGATTAGATTGACAAGAAATAAAACTCTAGCGTAATTGTTCTTTTGTTTTTGGTATGAATTTTTTATGTCTATGCTTTTGAGTATCGATTAACAAACATATCATGAATGACATTAAATTAGACGCAACATAGCTAATCTAATTAATGAAATTTACTCTTTCTAGAACACCCGGATCATCTTTTCTAAATACGTCACAAATCTTTTTTACTATTCCATCTAAAATACTTGTCACAAGTAGTTCATTATTTGTGCACTTTCGAATTGACGATCACTTTCCTTTCTTTAAGCTCCGAATGTTACATATATCCACGACCATCTACTTGGTTAGTCTTCAAATCACATTATTCTAATTCTATTTGTAACACTCCGCTCGATAGTATGTTGTTTGCGTTATTTACTCTTTCAATCGGGAAGGACATAGTGAATATTTTGTATATTAAACCTTTTCTTTCTCCAATTTGAACATGGTGCTAAATTTAAATTGAAATTTTCATCCTAGCTGAGACTCGATGGATAATTAATAATTACTAGTCTGTAGTTTAATATTCATATACAGTGTCAATAGCTATAAACAATTCAATGCAGAGAAGTCTAATGACAGAGCATCATAGCATCTTTCTAACGAATTAGTGATCTAAGATAATAAGTTAAGTGCACCTATCAAACAGAAACGATAAACTAACACATAAAATTAACGGAAAGTGATACAAGCCGTAAAAAATTGAACTGATTCAAAATAACTATGTTTCTTCAAATTTTACAAATATAAAAAGAGAATTGCTACTGAATAGATTTTGATCTCTGAATACAAGAGATTAAAAAGAAACTAATACATGAACCAATAAGCTCTTCAACTCCAGCATAATATTACGTATAGAAGGCCAGAAGCTAGTACGAGCGGCGATCACTTAGAAAGTAAATAGCTAGTTAGCTACCTATATTCCAACTTTCTTTTATATATTTGCATGATCCAGGCTACTATACTAGCCTATCTTTTTTGAGGTTAAACTACTAGCCTATCGGAGCCCATATGTGTGTATAAATATAAATATAGTTGCATGGAACTTTGAAGAAGTGTCAATAAAGAGGAGACAGTAGCCACTTTTACCTCCTCACCTTCCTAACTGGTAACGACTTTACCTGCCGACCTAATCATGTGCAACAGTAGAGCTAGGAGCTCGCACAAGAGGGGCAAATAATTTTGAGTTTTTTTATAAGTAAAATTTTATCAAAAAGAATGTAGAATGTTTTCGTACTTTATATGAGGAAGCATTTGTAGTCCTGGTCAAAGTTTTACCGCATTAAAATTCAATAAAGAGAAAAAAAAATTCAAGCTTTAACGCGGGTAGAAGTTAACTCTACACTAAGAAACGTTGAAATATTGCCAACAATATAATTACTGGAATGAGGTTTGATCCTGTACTACTGAGGAGCTTTTCTTCATCACTTATGCCTGACTTCTTCTTTTTCTTTTTTTTTTTTGAGAAAAAGGAAATAATAAACATAGTTGTCTCTATTCGGATAAAATCAGTAATGTGACATATTACAAGAATAAAATTAATAATATATTATGACTTGAAGATTTAATTATTGACATGATACACAAAGTAAGGTTACGTGTCTCACTTGATTATTAATTAGGTAAACTCTCTATCACTTGCACAAATCTAGGTAAAAGAAACTTTCAACCTAATCATAATAAATGAAATATTGACTTAGTTTTACTAGGAGGCATATTGTACTCAGATAAACTTAAAGTGTGGGTGGATAATGACATATATCTTTGTATTCTCTTTACTTATAGTACAAGTTATTTTATTGTCGTTAAAAACCCAGGCAAGGTTCAGCTTATAGAGGTTGCCAGGTGATTAAAGAAAGATTACATGACGAAGAATTTTAAACCACACACACATGCGCAAGAGAACAAGGAGCTAGATACATTGCATTAAAGAGGGTCAGGGGGAGAATCTTACATTTTATTTTTCCATTATAATATGTGTAGCAGTTTTGTCGTCAAATGAGGATCTTATTATATGAACAGCTTTTGTCTTATTAGCGGCAATGGAACAGCCAATTAAAGGTGCAATAATCTTCACAAAAAAATTAAAGGTACAACATATAAGTTCAAGAACAATATTTGTCCAAACCTAGCGACAATTTTTTGTCTCAAGTATTAATAGTTTTCGCTGTTAATGAATTACCCCTCATAATAATGAGAGAAAAAAATTGAGGTCATGTTCTTTTTTTTTCTTCTGACCAACAGTACACGGTATTGAAAAATGATCAATTAATTCACATTATAGTTAGGCATAATCAAATATGATAGATGAAATATTTTATATCAGGCATAGTTGCATTCTGAAAAATAATAAAAAATCAAACGCGAGACTTTTGTGTAAGTTATAAGAGCTCGTTGCAATTAATCTACCCGCCTAGTAGCCAATAAAAGTTATCCAAACGACAAATGAATTTGATTTTCATAAGTAGATTTTTAGTTTCATCATTGCTAATGAAATAAAAATATAGTTTAAAAAATCACTCCTTAAATACTGCAATTCCCTAAGACAGTCGAAAACAAAAATATATACGTGCTTACTAATGAGATCTCATTCAAAGTAAATAATAAAGTGTCTTGGTGTATAAATGACTCATATTCAGCAAATTAACCTGCATATGATAGACGGTCGGATAGATAATCTCCCATCTAAATCAACCGTTGTATTCAGAGATGACGATGTTAGCGGTACCCGATGTGGCATCATTAAGTTAATCAACGGCTAACATCAAGGAGTGTTATACCCATCCCGTACGTGTTATTTTGTTAATTATCTCATGGTTATTTCTGGATGTAAAACCTAGCTGTATAGTTTTTCTAACAATTGATATCTAAACGAGAAAATTAGTTATGGTTCGGATATGATATTTCAATATGACAAAACTCTAAATAGATCGTAATACTACTATATTCTCAAATATTTGAATTGAAGACATCTTAATTAAACTAACCTTGTTTGTACTAACTATACAATTTGCATTATGTTGGAATCATTTTATAAGGTGAAGAGTGTCGAAGCCGATTGTCGGGGACAAAAAAAGAAAATTATTCCCTCGTCCAGATAATCTACTTCGTCCATGTTCATTGGTTTTTTTTTTGGGGTCTGAAAACGAGGTTGGTGCTCTGGTGAGACATAAATAATTCAGGAAATCAATAATTAATAGTGACATAGATGGAAGTTTTTGTCATATGGGTGATCAGATGTTAACATATTGTTTGAGGAGCTGTCTTGTTGAAATGCAGGACAATTGCGAAATATTTTCTTTTGTTTTGGCCTAAAATAGTAAAAAAAAAATTTGAATTAATTTGTTACAAGAAAAAAAAATCAATTGATTCAGTTTTTGCTATACTTGGTCCAAACTTCTCATCCTGACCAGCCCCTTTTCTTCCTTTGAGGAGTTTAATATTTAATGGCAGCATGCAGATTGAAGTTAATAAATTAATTTACCTCGTGAAATGTTACATTATTATTATTCTTCTTCTGTGCACTTGTTAAAAACAATAGATTGACAAAAATTTAAAACCTGAAGAAGAAAATAAAAAGATGTGGATCGTAATGTTCATGATAAAGCTTTAGGCGAAACTCCATGGTTTTTTTTATTTGGTGTTACTATTCACGAATATTTATCATTTTGGTATCCAACATCCAAAATTATGAAAAAAGTGTTCATGTTGGACAATATTTTATCCCAATTAAACTAATAGCCGGGATTTTATCCCGCCTACCGGTTGTAAAAATCAATAGCTGGGATTTAATCTCGATTGTCCAACATGGATACTTGTTTCATAATTTTGGATGTTGGGTACCAAAATGATAAATATTCGTGAATAATAACACCAAATAAAAAAAAATCCAAACTCCAAGGCTTTTTTTTTGTGAATTTAAATTGTTTCTATAATTCCGGTTCTTGGAGGGGCTTTGGGGACTCGAACCTCCCTAAACTCCAAGGCTTTGGTTTTAAATTCTATAGTCATATGACAAATATTTTAATGAGTGATGGTCGACTAACACACGTCGGTTATTTGAGTTATTTTAAGTGTCTAGTTATATTTATGATGCCAAATTAATAATTTTGTTTGTATGACTTACTGTTTACTCTTAATTTAGTCACTTTTTGATATCTTTTTAGATATGATTGAATTCAGACATTACCAAAATTTTCATTTTTCCTAAAATTAGTAAAATAAGATATCACACATAAAATTGATGACAGAGCATGACATATATCACTTGTTTGTGAGTGAATTAAAAATCTTCTTCAATTAGCCTAAAAATTTAAAACCACCAAATAACGACGTGTCAAACGCAAAGCCGCAAAAGATAAATTGAAAAAAAAACCATTTTTTGAAGAATGTGAATAACGGAAATTGTGTATAGCAAATAGAGCAAGTAAAAGCTAAAATAAATTACGATAATAGTTAGATAAAGTCAACTAGTTCCATCGGATCAGTTTTCTTGGGCAGTTGACACGACGCAATCTAGTGTAGCAAAACATAATATTATTTTAAGGACCTAACCGTCCTAGATGTGTATTATTTGTGAACTCGATGCGCACATCCATGTGTGTCCGAGTTCTCATTCGTAACCTTCTGTTATCAAAATTTTCCCTGCTGCAGGTAGGTGCTCAATAATGCGAGTATATGAAGACAAATATGCTAAGTCGTGGACAGTAGTTTGCATATATAAATTTGTTTTTTTATAACACTCGTACCTCATCGAGACTACCGGTCTATGTTATAATGTCTAAATTATAACAATAATAGTACTCTTATTAGTTGATTGATGCATCAATTAAATTGGCGGTTCTCATTAGTGATGAGAATACACCTACGTTAAAACATAGTGCGTAGAATTTCATCGTTCTTTTGTAAGGTGACTTGGTCGAACATAAAGTAAACGAGTCCATGAATATCAGAATATTAATTGATTTGGAAAAAACTTATCTTCAATTTGTTTTGTGTTGGCATGTATTTTTTTGTTATTTGGTTAACATGCACGATAAATTCAAGTTTAAACATGTCTGATTTTTCAAAAATGGTAAAACTCTCTCAACAATTATTTAATATTATTGTGTTTTCGAAGATTTAATACCAAGAATTAGTTAAGCTAGATAACTCTCTCATTACTTATCTAAACACATGTATGCATAAGATCGAATCAAATATGACCTTTGAAAGATGACAAAACCTTAATTATCAGGTAATTTAGCTTCTTGTTGACATAACTTATAATACCCTAAATTTTAGTGAAACGAAAGAAAATTTCATATGCTCCAAAAAAACAAGTTAGAGGATATGATAAACAAAAATAGGCAACGAAATTAGTATTTTTCTCTCATCAATGACTTCCTCAACAATGTTATTCCACCACCAGAACAAAAAGGTACCTCTACGTGGCGTTTTTATTGGACCCCGAATGTGTTTAGAGCCACAATTGGAATAGTCAACAATGGAGCCAGCTTTTAACCAAAAATAAATGAGGGTTGTTTTTTAAATATGGAAACCCGCCTTTTCTGAGTCCCATAAACCGCGCAAAATTAAGAACTATAAACAAAATTTTAGGGTCTTTTCATTTTGGAAATTCCATTTTTACTGGTCCAAATAGTAAGTACTAATAATTTTTTAAAGAGTTTTTTAGTTCAAATTTATAAATTTAGTATATTATTGTTTGACCTACTTGTAAACTATTGTATTGTCATAAAAAAAGATAATTCAAAGTGACATATGTTCTCTAGTTCACACTCTAATATTTACAAATTGTAAACAAAAATAGTTTGATTTATTATTCAGATTTGTTTGAGAAATAATTTACAATCAATTATTTCCTAGTCATACTTAACTTATTTTGTCTAAATTATTCAAATGGTAAATTTTCAATTAAATGTTTTTAACTACTAGGTAGGAAAAAACAATATTGAAAAACCTTGCCTAAAATACGGCTCAGAATACAAGAAGAATACCGTAGTGAAAAAGAGGAAATCCCATTTCTATTGCACGCACAAAGTGGGAAGAAAAGGGAATCTGTTTCAATGTTTACGTAAATATTTAATTTCCTTTTCTTATTTTTAAGCTTCCTGCCACACTATATACACTTTTTTACGTGATTGTTTTGTTCTGGACCTTTCCGGTGGAAAAAAAAAATTTCCTCGTATTTGTTTAATTAATTTTTCGTCAAATTTCTAGTCTTTACTTGAGCACTATTCCTCCTATAAATTACCCATTAGTCACCATTGTAGAGCCTCCCCCTTCCTTCCCCTTCCTCTTTCTCTCCCTCTCTTTAATTTCCTTCCTTTCGACGCTTTTTCCTACTTATTCTTATCTGGGTCCTTCCCTAAACCCGAAGGAAAGAAAGAAAATGGACGAGTTGGGTTGTGTTTGGAACTATCAAGAGGTGGGTTTTGTTTGGTCTTTTGAAGATATTGTGTTGCTGTTTTGGTAATTCTTGGTTTTTGTTAGTAAAGTTCAGAGCTTTAAGAAAATATGGAGTTCAATTTTCAGCCGTGGAAAAAAAAACAATAAGAGAGTCGTTACTTGATAGAATCCGTCATAAATGTGCATATTAGAAGTTTATTTTGCTAAAAGTTCGGAACTTTTGCGTTTTGGCAAATGAGAAGTTTGTGTCTTTAAACTTCCTATGAATGTAAAGTTCATTGTTTTGTCATGAACAGGTTTTATTTTCAGGACAGTGGAAACTGGTTTGGTCTTAATGGTAAATTGTGTTTAGATTTAGTGTTCGTTTTGGTGTTTGAGGTTGGTTTTGTTTTTGTTTATTCTTTTCTTTTCTTTTTCTGTTTGGCATTAGGTTCTGCCATTCATTTTTTTCTTCATTTTTTTCTCCTCGTGTCAAAATAACTTTATTTGACTTTAAGTGCTTTGGCTTTCATGGACCCAACTTGTGAGTCATGTGGAATTATTTTTTTCTTTCGATTTAGGTTGACCCATTTTGAATGATCTTGTGCAGAGTTTTGATGATCTGAAGCAGAAGCTTTTGTTTACCACATTGGAATTGGATTCGGCGAAACTTCAGGCTAATGAGGAGATGAAGCAGCACAAAATCTATGTGGATCAACTGATGGAGCTCCTAAAGATTGCTTGCCAAGAAAGAGATGATGCTAAACTTCAGCTCCAAAAGCTGCTCACCAAGTTTTTACCTGCTAATCCCACGGAGTTGCAGCACCCGGTGCTTCTTCACTCCCAACCTGCGAGAGCAAACTCGAGCATCACTGAATCGAATAGTTTATCCGAGACACACAATCACCATTCAAATGGGTCATCTCCCGTGAACTCGTTTCTGGATGCTGTTTCCTCGCCTGAGTTCTCGGGTATGAACATGGCTGATTCGGGTCACTTGGGGTTCGGTAATTGCTCTGTTTCGGCTGGTTTGGTGTCTCCAGCTGCTGTTAATGTTGACCCTGCTGATGTATTGATTGATAGCCTTGTAAAGGGAATGGACTTGCCACCTAAAGGCGAGCTTTTGAAAACTGTTATGGGGGCTGCGCCGCTCCTGCAAACTCTCCTTGTTGCTGGTCCTCTTCCACGGTGGAGGAATCCTCCTCCCGTGCAGCCTGTGAAGATTCCTCCTGTTTCCATCAAGCACTTTGAGGCCAATGGCATTACTAAGCATAAGCCAGCTGCTACAAGCAACTGCGTTGCACCCAAACCGATTTCATCAAATTCTTGCATTGAGATGAGTAGTGGATCTTCTCAATTATGCTCCGCTTCCTTGCTAAACTTTGGTAGAAGTGTTCTTGGTTCGGGACAGGACAACGCGTTTTCAATGGATTCTGGTTTCATCAACCAAGTTTCGTCTTTCAAGCGACAGAGGTTTCACTGAGACTGCGATTGCGATTCATTAGGGATTTTTGTATAGATCAAATTGGTGTGGTTACTGATGTATATGAGATGATCATCATTTGGGGAGGTTTTGATTATATACCTGCTTACTTGTTTCATTGAAGATGTAACAATTGGCAAGATTTCATACCGGATTGCTGCTCGAACGAGACTGATTAAAGGAAGACCCTTTATGGTTTTGCTTGTTGATGTTCAATGTTCTAGATTGGTTGCAGAAGGAAGTCATTTTAGTATTGAACCGGCTTCTCATTATAAATTGTTTTGTTCAATTTTTCATTTCGGTGTTTTATTTATACTATGGAGATTGTGTTCGTAATCAAAGTTCAATTTTTTTATTTTTTATTTTTTTATACCCGTGGCCTAGTAGCCTAGTGGTATGAGGAAGTGTTGAGTTGGTGGAGGTCCAAGGTTCAAACATTGGCTTAAGCATAATTTGTAATAGAATAGGATTAAGATAGGATCTAAAAAAAAAGCCCATCTGCGAAAAATACAGACACGAGGTTGTACTAATTCATGCACCCTTCGTCTAAACTAGCCAAAACCTAAATTTGGATAGAGAAATTGAGTAATCAAAATCTTATATTTTTACAAGTTTTGATTACGCGAACTTACTACCTAATACTAGATTGAGCAAAAAAAAATTAAGTTTGAGTCTTTTATATAATAATTTATAAAAAAAGAATTCAAGTTCGAGTCCATTTTAAGAAAAAATACATTAATTATTTTTTGTTAGAATTTTGTTATTTTTCAAGGTTCCAAAATACTGCAATTTGTTATAATCATGTCCTATTAGTTATTATGACTATATTGGCCTAGCGAGGATGTGATTGCACGTTTCTTTTTGGCATATTTTAGTTTTCTTCGTTCGTGTTACAGAGTAATCATGTTTAGATAGACTTAGCCTTGGTATCATCAACTTTTTATTAATTTCTGAACAAGTATTTGGTCCAGGCCAATGGAAGCCTCAGTATTTCCAACGCCTTTTGAGTCTACATCCAATAGTCACATTGATATAATCGACCTCTCCTCAGGTAAAGACAGCTCTAAAAACCAGCTAAAGCCAGTTTATTAGTTCTCAAGTGTCCATCCATCTTTGGAATTTCCTCTAGGAGTCATCAAGCTGTGATGGTGTTTCAGATTTGTTCATAGGAAATCCAAGTCTTTCGGCTTGGGGATGGATCCGAAAGTCGTTATCTCTGTCGCCTCAATCTGTGTCATTTTCTTTGTGTTGAGCTACTACAGGATACTGAAGCGGATCATCTTCCCGTGCCATCGGCGTGCTGTTAGACAGCCGATCGACGAGTCTAACTTTGAAGAAGCCCCATCGCAATTCTTCAGCCACGGGCTGGCATTGTCCATCATGCAGTCACTTCCCATCAACCGGTTTGAGAAGGGAGTCAACGATGACAAAGAACAGCTGAAACCGAGTAGCACAGACTGCGCCATCTGCTTGGGGGAGTTCGAAGATGGGGAATGGCTTAAACATCTGCCTAGATGCAAGCACGCATTCCATATCACTTGCATTGATGCTTGGTTCCAAAACCACTCAAATTGTCCTCTCTGCAGGTCACTTGTCTATGATTATTACCATCTTATTACTTGTCAAGACGAATCCCCTGTTTCAAGCCAGACACTGCTCCAGACTCTCAGGAGAGAAGATTTCTCCCGTGAAAGAGAGAGTCATTATCAGATCGTGCGGTCGGACATACTGCAGAATTTAGATGTTAGAATAGATATAGCAGGTGCTGCAGCTGTTCCAATGCCATAAAGAGAGAAATGGCCACAGGAAAACAGCAACAGAAGGAAGCTGGCAAGTTTTGCCAATGATCGGACAGTTGAATTGAGAAGGATCATGTTTGTGCAGACGGCAAATCTTCGCCCGAGCTGCTGCCAGAATTCTGCGAAGTCTGCAGTCCTTCAATGAATGGTGAATAAACACAATGTCTTGCCTGCACAGAGAGGAGAATCCTGCGGGTCTAGGCTTGGTTTTGCATAGTGACTAAGACAATTCTTTTTCTTGAGGAGATTCTTTAGAGCTATTTCTTACAAGTATTATGTACAACATTGTCAGCCACAATACAGGCATCTATTTCGAGATTGCCAGAGTAACATCTTCCTTTCCAGTTGCCGCAGAATCATTAAATGTGTAATATTAGGATTTCCTTGAATCTAACTTAAGCACCTGTTCTGAAAACCACATCAAAACAATAGCTGAATCTATGCCTCCAACTTAAAATCATTTGGCTAGGGAGATAGTTAATTACCACTTTTTAGTTTATGAAACATTAATCTCCATGTAATCTTATCAATATTTGGTGGATAAGATAGAGATAGATCTTATTTCTTTTCAAGAAGACAGAAATTCAACCTCCTCGTTTGCAAATAGAGAAAAACTTTGATTGGAAATGAAATATAGCCCAAAATCGTTTGAAGTCCGAAATTTTAAGCTCAATAAACAGAACTTGAAAATAAAATAAAAAAACTCCATGTAACCTTTGCTATCCCACTAGAATAGGTGCTTCGGTGAAAAGCATCAGAAAATGCACATATGGAACAATACCAACAAGACCAATATTAAGCAATGTGATAAAGAAGTATGACAATAAGATGTAAACTAAGTTAACAGCCAAGGAAAATTTGAGAAAGTGCAACTCAAAATCTGCAAAATATCTCGTCTTGCTACACAGAAGGGAAAAAATTGGGAGCACCCAGATTCCGAATTCAAGAGCTAATTTAGATGATTCCAATCTTGTTTGCAACATCCAGGGCATCGTAATCAGGAGTCAGTCTAACATAAGCCTTCTTTGTTCCATCAGGCCTGTAAGATATAGACATTTCTTGTCAGAACTGCAAGACATTGTTAAGTTGAAACAAGCAATAAATATAACCAGTATTGAATATCTATGGACTATAACAAGTCATCTTATCAACAAAAATCCACAAGTCATCTTATTCAAGAAAGCTGTAACATTATTATGCTAAATTCGAGCACCAAATATTAACATGCTAACACCAAAAAAACATGCAGACCAACTAGGTAAAACGGATAACTAACAAACATGAGTCCTGAAAATTCAACTATAATAGGTCCATCATGCTACCCACTTGAATACCACAGGTATAACTGAACTAGCCAGAAACATAAACTCAATACGTATTACTTCAAGGTAAAGCACAAATTAATTTGATTAAACCAGACTCCAAAGCCTATAGCTTCTCCAAATGAATCCCTACAAAAGAATTACTTAAGATTCATACTGGGCAGCTAAAAGTAGTCAACTCCTCTGAGGAGCAATTTTAATCTTTCCTAAATTACCATGCACTGATTAGGCAGTAAAAATGAAAGAAATTCCTACAGATGTCATTAGCTCCTCTAAACAAAGTCAATTCACCATATTTTCAAATCGATAAAACCACCGCAGACAAACACTTTCCCTCCCAACAATTTAAGCAACCATTTCCGCATCAGAACTCAAAGCGCATGTAAAAGTTGAAGTCCAGATCCTCACCTGATCAAAGTGTTAACTTTCTTAGCCTGAATGTCGTACATCTTCTTGACAGCATCCTTGATCTTCTTCTTATCGGCACGGAGGTCAACAATGAAGACAAGGGTATTATTATCCTCAATCTTCTTCATGGCAGACTCGGTGGTCAGCGGGTACTTGAGAATCTGGTAGTGATCGAGCTTGTTCCTCGGGGTAGCGCTGATGCGAGGGTACTTGGGGTTCCTCTCCTTCTTCAATGTCCTCGGGCGGTGGAACGTCACCTTCGTCCTGATCTTCTTTCCAACCTTCTTGAACGCAGGACCCGACTTCACTGCCTTGGCCGCCTTCACGGCCTGCGCCTTCGCATCGCCCTTCTTCTCTGCTGCCAGTTCACAGAAAACAAATAATACGATACTTAGGACTAATTCAAATCCTAATTCAAACCCTAATCCAAATCAAAGTCCAAATCATCCATGGTCCCACAATATGATTATACTTCAAATCAATAATTAGGACTAATAAAACATTCTTTAGACAAGGGAGCGATGTGGGTTAGTGGTTACCTTTCGGTGGTGCCATTTGGGGCCGCTTCGACGATACTTCTCCTCGAGAACAAGAAATGTAGCTAGGGTTTCCAACAGGCGGAGACGAAGTAGATATAGGGTTTTATGAGGGTTATGGTCCGGATTCGCCCTTTTGGGGCTCCGTTTGGGCTATTTTCGAGTCGGGCTAATGGGCCTTTTCCCCTCTCCCTATTCTAGGTTTAACTTGATTTGATTTTTGCCTTGCTACTTTATTGAAACTAATGTTATATTTAAAAGTCAAATACATTTGCAAGGTTGTTCTTACATTCTCCAAATAAACCGGAAAAAATGACCCTGGAGTCAATTTTTTTTTTTAAGTCAATTTGATATAAGAACAACCTTACAATTTGATATGTGTACTAAAGTGCATTTTTCTAGGTTCGGTCTATGTGGCATCAAAATAGAGACTTCTATTAATAACAACACACATCAAACATGGATTTGAGGATCAAATCGCTATACAGCAAAGTACTACATTATTTAGACTTTAAAAAAAATAAGGAAAAATGAATCAGTAAGAAATTATATTGCAGTAAAAATAATGATGTTGCAGTCATTGGCAACAAAATCCCAACAACAAACCATAAAATCCAACATTAATGAAGACAAAAAAAAAACAGAAACCAAAATGTCAACAAAATAGATAAACCATTTAGATTCACTTTCTCGTAAAGAATTGTTTTATACCAATTAAAGATGTCCGAGTTTATTATAAAAAAAATAAAAATTCACGAGGATCAAACAAACAGCTTCCTTCTTCCCTTTCCCTTTCCTCGTCTGCTCCGAACTTAAAACTAAACCCATAGAAAGAAGAAGACACTCTAAATAGCCGCCCCTCTCCCCCCTGCCGCCACGTGTCCCCTCTCCTCCCCGATCCCCGGCATAGCATGAGGCGAGGGGTCTTCGGCTTCTGAGAGATTTAAACAAATGGCCGATCCGACGTCGTCGTTGGCGGAGGTCAAGGAAAACAAGCTATGGAAAGGGGCGTTCGCGGTGGGCGGCATCATGAGCACTCTCGTCATCTACGGCGTTCTCCAGGTACTCCTAAATATTACTAGACGCGCGCGTGATGCGAGTGTCTTTTAATATATCGTTTATTTATTTATTTTTTCATTTTTTTTAAATTAGGCGCTAACTCCACCATTTTAATTAACCGATAAGTACGGCGCCGGATTGGCTCGCAGGAGAAGATAATGAGAGTTCCGTACGGGGAGAACAAGGAGTTCTTCCGGTTCTCGCTGTTTCTCGTTTTCTGTAACCGCATCGCCACCTCCGCTGTCTCCGCAGGTGTTCTATTGGTAAGACAGTTACTATATTACCCGTGGAGAATTCTTATTTTTTTTAATTGGAAGTTCTTTTGGTTGCTAAATGTGGATTACGATGATTTTTAGGCGAGCAAGAAGGCGCTGGATCCGGTTGCTCCGGTGTACAAGTACTGTATGATATCGGTCACCAACATACTCACCACTACTTGTCAGTACGAGGTATTGCTCAGGTTGCTAATCTTCATTGTTGCATTGGCCCGGATGCGTGATAGTTTCGTTTCGTGTGTTCCGTTGCAGGCACTCAAGTATGTCAGTTTTCCGGTGCAGACGCTTGCTAAGTGTGCGAAAATGATACCTGTTATGGTAAGCTAATCTTCTGGTGCCTATTTATGTCAGAAGTTGAAGCCATCTATGACTTGCTTGATGTGGATTAGTTGCCTTTATGTATTACCTTGTTACAGATCGAGGCTTCTCATTTTCTATGTTGCTTTGTGCTATCGATCCATGATTTTTTTCTTTTCTCGTTAAGGACGTTGCCGTTCATTGTCCGACTCCAGACCATAGTTTAATAGTAATTTGCTTGCTAGGTATCCGGCTATCCAGAAGTAATTTGATAATCCCTGCAAACTTTCGTGGCCGTGTAATATGACGACAGTGTATTATCTAACATGTGTATTAGAGGATTGCTTTTGATAGAGAATGGCGATAGCTTGATCTTTCTAAGTAGCTGTTTTCTATCCCATTTTCTCAACCTTCGGATACTGCAATAATTCAACGGGATTTAGTTGGGCGTTTCATTGTGATGCAGCTCAATATACTGGAGATTGATTCCTGTACTTTAAGACATACATGGGCAGTCTCAAGTCTCACAAGGCTTAATGCTTTTGGTGTATGATTGATAGTGGTATCACATTATGCAGTTGATAAACCCCAATGTGAGTTTATGCATAAATGATGATTTGCTCAATCTAGCTTTACTTGTGAGTTGTGTTGTTGCATCAAAACCTGTATTCTTCTTTGTTGCTGTCTGGATTGCTAGGCGTTGGCGCTTCTATAGAAATCATATTGTTAAGATTCTCAAACATGAGTCTTTATAAGTCGCTATGGTGCGATTTCACTTTTTTGGTTGATTTTTCTCTCATATGGCTAAGGCAAATATAACTTATGGTTACCGTTGCTTGACAGATTTGGGGCACAGCTATCATGCAGAAGAGATACAGAGGACCAGATTACTTGATAGCTTTCCTAGTGACACTTGGCTGTTCAGTATTCATACTGTTTCCGGTAACTACTTTGTGCTCTTGCTCTACTTCTCCATGGCTAGTGTTCGTTTTCCGGACAGGATCTCACATGTAATAGCTTGTTATAGTCCCCTAGTTGGTTTAGGTATTGTTACTCTATGTGCATCCTACTCCTTGGTTTCCCAGTCCTTCAACACCATAAGTTTTATGGTGTTCTTTGACCACGGGTGCAGGATTTGTAGAAATATGCACATAGTTTAGATTTTTCAATGCCTGCATCTGATTTCCTTTGTTTACTCTTGTAGGCTGGAAGTGATATTAGTCCATACAGCCGAGGCAGGGAAAATACAGTGTGGGGTGCTACACTGATGCTTGGTTATCTGGGGTATTAACCAAGAGCTATCCCTTTGATCTCTATTCTCTAGCATAAGATACTTATTTGTTCTGTTAATTTCTTGTTGCTTTTACCAAAGGCCAGGCATTTTGGCTAGTCTAGTCCGTTGTGATTATATACAATCTTCTCCTTTATTCTCTCCATTTTATGTTCAGATCTTGAATCAATTTTGTTACTTCTTAAATAGAGATTTTCGGTTACCTGTGGTTGAATGACATCATAAATTTGTCATCTTATTACGGTTGCTCTTAATTTATCTTACAGATTTGATGGCTTCACAAGCACGTTCCAGGATAAGTTATTTAAAGGCTACAACATGGACATTCAAAATCAAATTTTCTACACTACTTCATGCTCTTGTATTCTCAGTTTGACTGGTGCTCTCTCTGTCCCTCTCCCAATGCAAAAATAAAGACATTCAATACATTGCATGCAGCCTTGTATCATTCTATTTACTGATATATTGTATAATGTAGGCCTGATGTTGCAAGGACATCTTCTTCCAGCAGTAGATTTCGTTTACCGCCACCATGATTGTTTCTTTGACATTGCTTTACTTTCAACAGTAAGTAGGCCTGACTTCGATTTCAGTAACTTCAAACCGAGCACCCTCTATCTTCTAACCGCGAATCAAATATATCATATCTTGCAGGTAGCGACTGCTAGCCAATTCTTCATCTCCTATACTATCCGCACCTTCGGAGCTCTTACCTTTGCTGCCATAATGACTACACGACAGGTAAATCTGGAATTCCCTCGAACTGCTTTGGTTTTCAGTTACTGTAACACAACAACACATCTTCCATTGCCAACCTTTCTTATGTGTATTGAAGTTGGCGAGCATCATGCTGTCATGCGTGTGGTTTTCACATCCGCTTAGCTGGGAGCAATGGATTGGAGCTGTAAGCTTTTCTTCTACCTAACCTTTAAAATCCAATTGGATGGTCCTTCAAGGCTCATGGTACTAATTACACTTTCAAACAGGTTATCGTTTTCGGTTCTCTATACGCAAAGAACTTCATAAAAGGCTCCGCCCCAAAAGCCCCTCCAACAGAACTCGCACATAACAGACCTTCTAGTCCAACAAAGCAAATTCCTTAACCACATTTTCTTCGGGATCATTTCGACTCCGACTGCTGCCTCTTAACTTTCTAGTGATGGTAGCCGAAAATAGCTCAGGCTACAGTTCAACAGGGTGTTAAACTGGGTGGTTAGTTTAGCCAGAAATCATAGGTAACCAGAACTACTGAGTTTGGTCATAGCTTATAAATTTTGCGGCAGAAAAATCATGAATCTTCTGACGTTACAGAAAGAGATGGTATTCATTACAGATTATCGAGGAGACCCTTTTGTTTTTCATTTTTCATGTATTGTGCACCGGAGGACATAATCTGCCAAAGGGTTGTGAGATTTGGACTAACCAAAAATTCCCCAATTTACTTGTGCTATACCGTATTTGTTATTCTACAATCTGGTTTCTGGTGGTCATGTTATTTTATTCAACAAGTGCTTAATCAAGTTCTAACAATTCAATATCAGATTAATTAGGACCATACTTTCATATGCTTATTTTCCTCTCTCCTTTTCTAGAGAGATAAAATCCTTTCAGAAAGCTTAGAGAAGCTAGGTGACCAAACAGCAATGGAGCCTCCCTTACAAGGAGGCTCTGCAGTCCCTCCAATCCCAGGAGCCACACCGCCGAGGGGTGGAGAAAAGGTGAAAACGGGGACGGGGGAAATGGCCCCAGAAGTACAATCGGAGATGTCTCAGCAAGGAATACAAGCCGGTGGTGAGGAGCTTAGAAGAAAGCTGACGTTTAAAGACGCAACAATGGCTATCTCCGAGGACCAGCCATCTGCCAATGGAAGCCAGTACTTTCACTTTGATGACGAAGATCTGGTGTCTAGTGATTAAGATGGGGAAGGTGAAGATGACCCTTTTTGCCCCACGATCCATTTGACTAAGGCTGAGAAGGATGAAATGCACCATCCTCGGTGGAAAACGTTGATCATTAAGGTGCTCGACTACCGTGTGGCCTACTACTACCTGAAGAGGAGGCTAGCCCAGATGTGGGGTCTCCCCGCTGATTTTCATATCGTTGATCTCTGTCTAGGGTGAAACTAGCAAGGGACAAGGAGTATAACCACATATTCATGGACGGTCCATAGATGATCTCGGATTAGTATGTGACCGTTCAAAGGTGGGTTCCTAACTTTGACCCGGCGTCAAATGATATAACCAACATGCTTGCTTGGGTTCAGGTGTCGGAGCTAGCTATGGAGTTCTATAGTCCAAGCTTCATCCAGAAATTAGCTAACCAAATTGGCCGTGCGATCCGAACCGACAGCAAAATAGAGGAACGTCGGAGGGCTAACTTTGCACGTACATGCATTGAGATTGATCTTACAAAGCCACCGCTCTCCAAGTTTAGAGCATGTCGACATTCACACCCACTCCAATATGAAGGATTGAATGAGTTGATTATAACTTGAGAGTCCCAGCCAACTGGCAATTAGTTTCTATAACTGCCTCCATCAATTTTGGATACATTGAGGACTACATCAAATACTGCTACATCAGGTGGGATACTCAGAGATTATCTTGGGAATTGGTTGGTTGGCTACACTTACAATCTTGAGTCATGCTCGAGTTTGGACGCAAAACTATAAGGTTTGCTTCACAATCGCTAAAGTTAACATTTTGAGTGCATGCTAATTGTTTGAAATTAGTTTCAACTAGTTCGGAAGCAGCTAACTTGAGTTCATGAATATTAGGTTCATGAAATAAGTTAAAAGGTATACCACTGATTATCCGAAAATAACTGTAAATAATCTATAAGACTCAAATTCTTATCATCTTTTCAGAAGGTGGACTCAAATTCTTATTCTTATCATCGTTAAATAAAAATTCGAAATCTAAGATATAGGCAAAATGAAAGCGCGATCGTATCATGTAAATATTATTAAAATTTAAATAAAATTTAACTCTTTATAGTTATCCATAATAGTATTGAATGTCTTGAAAAATATGAATACAATTTATCCATTTATTAAAATAAGTTAATATAAAAATACGAATAAACCAATAAAATAGATTCCAAATTTTTTAAGTTGATATTAAGAATTTGATATTAGATTTAATAATTAATATATTAATATGTATTATTTTAATATTATCTTAAAAAATTGGATAGAATCACAACAAGATCCTACAGATTCATAAGCATGTCCTTATCATTTTAAGAAATAAGGATTTAGACAAAATGTAAATTTAGACCTGTTCAAAATAATGATTCCTCATATCTTATTCGGATGAAACTTATTCTCTTAAGAATAAGTGTCCAATTGTGAGAAAAATGTCCGGATAATAGTATTAACAGAAAATGTTGGGCAGACGTAGATGTCCGGATAGTGGTATTAACAGAAAAATGTCACCTCCCCTTTGGTTTGGTCGTAATATTGAAACAATCCAACGAGATTAAAAAATGAGAGGGAATCGTGGGTAGTCAGATTTCCATTAATAAATATGATTCAATAGTTAAATTAACAGTAACTTACAAGCTAGTGGCTGTAGTTTAGTGGTTAGAATTCTACGTTGTGGCCGTAGAGACCTGGGCTCGAATCCCAGCAGCCACACTTTTTAATTTTTCGGCTCAACAACATATATCGGCCCATATGTTAATCTGAAAGTATCCCTAATAAATATAAATATATACAGAGCTCATTCATAAACCACGTAGATATAGCTTTGAAATAAGATTTAATCTTTTCGAAACCTACCCACTTGTTGTCTGTTTAAACGTCTTGTCACCTTAATCTGAACTTGATCTATTAAAGTAACACAATATATTATATTTGTCTTATTGTCTGTTTAGACTATATTTGTTGGTGACTTGATCCAACGTAACTCGTGCAATTGATTTTATTAAGTGTTTGTTGAATGTTCTCGAGGATTGCGTGCGGGGTAGCGATGCAGATGCATTGTTCAAAAGGTCGAGGGAGATGAGTTTTCAACCAAAGCACGATATTCCTTGACAATATACATTTGTAATGGCTGTAATTAAAAGGCGAATAATTTATTTATTTTTTATCAATTTGAACCAATTTTTATTAGATTAGGTTTATTTATAATTGAAATGCTTATTCTTTTCATTTGGGGGTTAAAGCTGAAAATAAGAAAAGCCAGGGCCCAGAGGAGAACAGGATGGAGTGGTTGGAAAATGATGCGGCCCATAATCCTAAATAGTGGGAGTCGACCAGGTTGGGCACGAAGCCTATCGAGCTCCAGTTTCTTATAGGACAATGGAGTGGAGGTCCTGGGCTTGATGGTCCAGTGCAAACAAGCTGCTAGTAGCAAATGTCCCTTTTTCGACATTAATTGTTATCCGATCACCGTGAAAATGACATATTGATATCAACGCTAAGGGAGGGAGTTCTCTCCAAGGTAATATTACATTTTCACATTTTTTTTCCTCCTAGTTTTAATGTGATAATAATTTGATGAGGTTGAAGGAATTTTATACTATGTATAATGTATTTAACTATTATCTTTAATATATTTGGTTAATTTTTTCCTCTAATTCCACCAAAAGGGGCAGATTGATAGCGCGGGAGTACATGAATCCTCTTGTATCGAATATAAATATATAAATTGTTTAAGAGGGAGAAACAGTGGTTGCTACAAAGAGTTATCTCGTGATAATGCCATCAAGTGGAGAGTCAATTACTAAAATGAGGACTTCGATGTAGAATTTCTGTATACTTGCAGTTACTTGTTGACAAGTGATGTTTAACTTCAAGTTTTGTTATCAATCGTTTTCACCACTTAAGAATCGGGATGATCGAGGAAGCAGAGGAAATATTCTAGGGATACGTGGTAATTAAATTTTTGTGTCGTAAAATCTAAATTCAAATTTTACCAACGAAAATTTCTACAGTTGAGAGAACAACCCTACCTCTAAATTTGGCTTCATCGTGCTCCATGAAATCATGAACGGAAAAGAGAGAAAAGTAATTTCAAAGTATTGTACCGCATGCGGTTTAGAAAAGCTCATCTTGTCTGGTAAAGGAGAGGAACAAAACAAGAGCATTTTTATCTGGGATAACATAATATACATGGTGGTAGGGCATGGTTAAACATCATGTTGTCTCTCTTGTTCCCATTTTCTTATCCAATATTTGTCTTGTTTTCTTGGATGGGAGACTTTCTTCATTCCATGTCCTTTTTGGAAATGGGAAACATATTGTGGGTCACGCAACAAATTACCCATGGTCACGTTTTTAGGTAATTATGTGAATGAGCCAAACTTGGCTGTTTTTAGATTGTTCCTTGATTGTTTTAGCAAGCATAATTTGACAGTTGAACCATTTTCGAATACCAAAATTTGTATATAATTATTTTGGATTAACAAAAGTATATATTTACACATAAACTATTCATCTTTTTTAAGTAATGCATTATTTGTATTGTTGAACCAAATGTAGTATTGTACTATTGATACCGAACTACAAACTACCATGGTCCGTATTACAAAATAATACTACATATTATGATTTGTCCCATATTATAATTAGGCTAGAATTTTATTCTTATTATATAGCACATTGGACTTGTCTCCTATTTAAAGGTAGGTGCATTGGTTTATTGGTTTTGGCATAGAGTAGTAACATATGAAGAGATTTAGGTTCGAGGTATTGTCTTGTCTATGCCCTTTATTTCCAATATTCTACGTATTATAGTAATAAATATTCGACCTCATAAATGTTAATTAGTTGACCAAAAAATGTATATAATCTATTATCTTATATTTCTCACTACTATTTATAACAATTTTTTTAAAGGTTTATAATATTTTTTTATAAATCTTAATATTTAAACTTGAGGTTCCATGACTATTTACCATCGACAAATAATGGAAGGTGAGATTACAAGCCACTAAAAATGCGCCGCCCGATAGCCCCACAAATAATCAAAAAATTAGGTGTCAAGAAGCCACCATTTTCTTCACTTTTTTAGGGCGTTTTGTTTTGCTTTGCTTTTTAGCCGACCAGGAGTTGGTCAAAGAGCCACCACCGGACGGCTGAAGCACAAAAGCAAAACCACATCTAATAAATAATAACAATTGATACGACATCGACCCCTAAATAATATTCCTAATTAGAAAAAAGACAATTATAAGCTCCCGAAAGGCGACGTAAATAAGTGCTTTTTAAATTAAAAAATAAAAAAGAGAAAAAAGGTACAATGAAAGGAACAAGATGGGAATGTGGGGAACACATGAAAATTGCAATTGAAATAGCCTAGTGAGACAATATATTGAAATGGACAGGCAACCAAAACAAGTGAATTTTTGTTGTCGTATTTAATTTCGCTTTATGGGGAAGGTCAATTTCTGACATGATAAATAACTTCTGCAAAAATTATCAAAATATTCAATAGGTCAAGTGACATTTATAAAATCTGCAGTTTTATTAATACGGGGGGACCATTTTATATTTGTGCCAACAGCATAAACATGGAATCTAGGAGCTAACGTTTTTGTATACACGCTTAAGTACTAATCGGGGGGTCAATGTCACTAACTGACATCAAATGGTATCAGTGGTATTTAGATGCCTTAAAATTACTCGACATGCATATTTTTTTTATAAGTATATATTTTCCATCCTTAAAAAAATCCAAATATTGTTTTAAATTACAATATCAAATCATAATCATCATTCTAATGAAATACATAATACCATTGTTTGAGTTATCTCAAATTTGTAATTACATTAGATTTCATTGTACTAAGTTTTTAAGTTACGTACATAATTGTGGCGCAGCTCCTATTACTAAGAGATTTTTTTTAGAAACTAGGGAAAAGTCACTTTTAGTACCCTGTAGTTTCTGTGAAAATTACTTTAGTACCTTGTGATAAAGAACTATTCATTCGAGTCATACCTCACCCATTTTCCATAAACGGGTCCCCAAATTACGATATTGCCATTCTCTCAATCAGAATCTAATCAAACCCAATTCAACCCGACCAAACCCATATCCAATTCAACCCAATGGGGCGTAAAAGATAGCATATGACTCGGATTGAGCTAAAATTTTACAAGAAGCATTCTAAAAATACACATGATTTATGAAAAAAATTCAGAAATTTTAGAGGCCCGGAAGTATATTTTATTTTCTGATGTACTGAAACTTTGTAAAATCGTATAAAATAGAAAATACATCTAATTGAGTTGAAACTTGTCCCAGGGGAAGCATCCTAAAAATACACATGATTTACGAAACAAATTTCAATTTTAGAGTCACGGAAGTATTTTTATTTTTTGAAGTGCTGAAACTTTGTAAAATCATATAAAATAGAAAATATATCCAATTGAGTTGAAACTTGTTCGAGGAAGCCTTAAGAATCTCTAATAAATTTAGGAACCAAAATTCATCCCTAAGACAAGTTTCAACTCAATTGGACGCATTTTCTATTTTATACAATTTTACGAAATTTCAGTGCATCGAAAAATAAAAAAAAATACTTCCGTGCCTCTAAAATTCCTGAAATTGTTTTTGTACCTCATGTGTATTTTTAGGATGCTTCTTGTAAAATTTTAACTCAATTCGAGTCATATCCTATTTTTTACGCCCCATTGAGTTGAATTGGATGTGGGTTTGATCGGGTTGAATTGGGTTTGGTTATGTTCTGATTGAGGGAGGGGCAATATCATAATTTTAGGACCAAAGTGATAGAAAATTGGTGAAATATGACTCGAAT
>SOPF01027267.1:0-35764 GCA_012979155.1 Hypericum perforatum | reverse complement strand
AATTTTAGGACCAAAGTGATAGAAAATTGGTGAAATATGACTCGAATGAAGATTTTATTACCACAGGATAGTAAAATGATTTTCGAAAAAACTACAGAGTACTAAAAGTGACTTTTCCCTAGAAACTATAACTAAGAGGTTGAGGTTAGAAGTTCCTAACTTTTGACGATGCACATGATATAGTATAGACTCACCTAAATGTTTTCATATGATAGTAATGATGGTTTCGATCTCGTAAAAATCTTGTAGATGTAGTTTTGTTGGGTCAAAACACGTTATTATGTATTTTCTATCTCTCTTGACTTATTTATTATTTATTATGAGTATTTTGACATTTACTTATGAGTTTTCTCCCATTTTTTAAGTTTACTAATATTAAAGTTTTAATGAACGTTTTAAATGTATCAGCAGGTGCCAAGGCTTAGAGATTCAAAAGATAAAATTCTTGAAATGTCGCCATATCTAATAAATGAAATGTCGCATTGTCGAGCTACCATGTGATGTGTCAAACAGAATGGAAGTAGTAAAAAACTAGCCTGTTTAGCAGCTGAAATCTAATGCTGCAGGTACACCAATAAGTAGTGTTTGGTGCAGAAAATAGGGCCACCTTATATGTTTTTTTTTGGTTGACTAGAATTGAACTAAGTGATAAAAATTTAGTTTTTTTTTTGTGAAATGATAAAATTTTAGTTTAAGTCTAACAAATTCATCATTAGAAGACACACTCATTAAAATTAGAGAAACTTCTGAAACGTCGAATAACGGAGAAGTCTATTTCTGGGGTATGATAAAATTTACTATTTACCGGTGCAAAATGTGATTGTAGAGCGCATGCCCTCTCCTGTCTTCATGATTGTTTATAATGCAACATCCCCTAAAAAAAATATATTTTTTAAATATAATTGTTAATTATGTATGATGCTTCTTCCACTTCATACTACACCATAGTCGTTCCCTGAGCACCACGACTTTTCTCCTGGGGGGTCGCTGTGACCGTCTTAAAATCTGTACGTTATTTAATATGGTTGAGTCTCCTTTACTGTCTAGTGATTTTGTTTTTTAATAATTACATCGTGACTTAAATATTTTTTACAATGTAAGAGGGACCGACTACTATGTAACACAAGCTAACACAACTTACTTACTTGAGTTATTCCGAAAGTCATGCATATTCATTATTTTTTTCTGCATTAGTTTTTTCGGCGGTGTCATATTACATTACTGAATTTACTGGTATTACATATATAACTGACTGGAATTCAGGGTTTACTTTTGAATAAAGCCAACTATTACCAAATAATGTTATTTTTTTAGTGCGTATGGGTGGAACTCGGTCCAAAACCAAGATCCAACCCGAATTGGACAAGAGTTTCTGGGTCTGGATTGTTTCTTCAACCACTTAAATATGTGAATATCATTAGAGCTAGCAAATTTTTTACCCATTAACTTGGGAAGTTATAGTATAAATTAAGCTGCCCCTTGATCCTGGGAATATTGCACTGAAACCAGCAGAAAGAGGAAAATACCAAACATACTGTGAGGTGCCAAACTGTAAGGAGGCAACATTTTAAACCCCGAAAGAAACTAACAGGAGAACATTTGGAAAAACTCTCCTTTCTTTTGTTTTGTCCCAAGAAATAACCTTCGATCGGAGAGCTTCAAAGTGCAATTGCAAGTACACCCTCTTTTTTCCTATCTTTCTTTTAACGAGATACAACTTTTGTTTGAATTGCATAGATTACAATTCAGGAGTTCAAAAGTCGGAAATGAGGTTGTTATTGTTAAGAATTAAACCTCAGGAAGAGTTTTATAACTATTTGTGACCAAACCTAATTAAAATCTCAGATTAAAACGACAAAGATATATATATATATGTTTTATCAAATTAAGAGCGAAATTCATATTATTTATATATATATATATATATTACCAAATTAAGAGCACAGTTCATATATATATATATATATATATTACCATATTAAGAGCACAATCCATATATTCCTCTCATTAACTCGAAAAGCTCACTGACAGAATTAATTAAGAAGAAAGTAAAAGAGTACATCGAGATTAGCAATTTCATGTAGCAATTGATATTCAGATTTAGGTTGACCATCGAGGAGAAGCATCATAAAGTGGTGATGATGGCCAAAGCTGAGCGTTCTTCACTCTGGAAATGCTAGCAAGAACACCGAGAGGGGTCACATCGCCAACTATTGTCACCTTCTTCGCTGCTAAATCTATTTTGAAAGATGTCACTCCTGGAAAAAAAAGTGTTGTACAATTTAGAAGAAATAAAGAACTTGGTTTGAAAAAAAAGTATATATGATAGCGAAACTTTTGAATATTGATAATTGGAGAATTCGGTCAAATATTACCTTCCATTTTAGATATATGCTTTCTTACTTTTCCTTCGCATCCCTTGCAATGGATTGACACCCTCAAGACCACAACCTGTGAGATTATGCACTTAACAATACGGTATGATTTTGTGGGCTGATTTGATATTAAAATATTCACTTATTTGACCGATATATTATTGTTTAGCTTAGATAGTATCATTCAATAAGTACTACCATATATATAGATACACTCGAATTTCTATTAGTTACTATAAACAAACAAAAATCAAACATTTAATATGTACCACACACTTGAAACAATGGAAGCCATTAAAGTTGATGAATTTAAAAGCTCGAAATTCGAAAGAAAAAAAACCTGATCACGGGAGCGAGCGGAGGAAGAAGACTTGAGAGCAGGAGGAGATCCACTATCAATAACATTCACTCTTTTAGGGTTCGAATTCACCCATTCCTGAACCATCATCGACGAGGAAGATGAAGAAGAAGACTTCCTGGAGGCTGGAGGAAGACGATAATGCTCATTTGATGAAGATGATGATCTTTTCTCCTTGGGCTTACCTTCTTCCCCTAACATGTCCTTACTCCTCCTAGGCCTAGGTGTTTGGCTAATGGGGACCAATGCAGTTGCGAATTGATGACCATCAGGCTCGATCCAATCAATGTAAGGTGTGTCCCTTAGGAGGTACCTCGAGGAGCCATAAGGGTTCTTCACATCGCTTGCATCAGCTGAGCTTCTCCTTCGAAAACCGGGTCGGACACTCGACGAGGAAGAAGAATCCCTGATATCAGCTGAGCTCTTCCTAGTTTTGTCATATAGAGACTTGGGATTAAAGGGTATATGGTTTAAGGATGTGCATGGTATGTATGGCTTAGAATTTTCTCTATTTTGTGGCCTAATGCCTTGGCTAGTGCAAATTGCTGTTGAAGCAGGAGAAGCACAAAGGAAATCCATTCTCTTCATGTCTTTTTTTGGAGGAAAGTCGTTTAAAACAAGAGTAAAAGAAGGAAGCAATGGTAGTGTTTCTTTTGTGATTTTGGTTGGCTGTTGTTGGTATAAGGTAGCTTAGCTAGTGTGAATGGCAAAGAAATCTTCCTCTTTGAAGGGTTATAGATAGAGTGCTTTTAAGGTTGGTTGATGTGGGTAGATACATTATAACAAATGTAAGGAAATACAAAAGGCTAGTTAGTGTGGTGTTGGTAATTGGTCCCACTAAAGGGGATCATAATAAAAATAAATAGATTGGAACTGATTTAAATTTTCTTAAAAAAACTATAGTTAGCCTTATGAATTTTAAAAAATTATTAAGAGAATCATTGTGGATCTCACAATAGTTAATTATGAATATCATTGTTAAAGAAAAAAGTTAATTTGGATTATAATCCGTCTTTGAAAGTTGTTGATACAAATAGTCCAACTTTTTGTTATTTTATTTTGGGGTTAATTATCTCTTTAGGTGGGGCATGATTACTACCACTACATGGTTGCCGGAGAGGATGGTTAAGGCGTGGAAAACTATCGACACTTGTAATTATTTACACATCATTGAGCAGGAAAAGAGGAATATGGCAGGACCGTCTAGCTCTATGAGTATATTTTCTCGTATTTAAAGTAGACGATAATAAATTCTTTATATAAATTTGATTCTCTCAATAATATATTTTTTTCATAAAACTTAAATCTAAATTTTTCTGAAAACTTAAGTCTCCTATTGGAACAACTCCCGTCAATAATAAATTTATCTACTTAAGTAGAATATACGCAGCTATTCTCGAGGTGGAAGTTATTGTGGTAGCTATTGGCATCCGTTATCATAGATTATGTGCTCATTTATTCTGAAAAAGACATATCAAGTACCAATCTTTAGCAGGATTGATGCACGGTGTGACTATAGGAAATTACAACAGTTCGTATTGCTAACACTTGAGGCTATATGTGTTACGCTTTAAACGAGCCCTATGGCTGCAATAATTTTTTCACACTTGCTATAAATCAAATATTTTAATATTGTTATGATCTGTAAAAAATTTACTAAAAAACACCCGTGGCTATGTTTAGCTAATGTCAACCCTGATCTATTGAAGTTCTTATTTGCATCTCACCTCACATATACTCATCAATTGTTTTTTAGTCTTTTTAAAGTAATTTTTTTTCACTAAAAATTATATCTTCCCAATATTTGAATACTGACATTATTGTTTTGGAGATTGTTTCATGTTCTTAGGAGATTAAATTCTCCTTGGTGGTACTTTTTTTTAGATGATATTAGATAATTTTTATCAAGTTCAGTTACTTTAATAGCTTTTATCTAACACTTTTATTTTTAGTATTATTTTTTTTACTTATGACAAAAGTACTTGAATACTTGAACTACATCAAACCATCTACATTAAGTACCATTTGGGATTTTAGATCGCTAGTTTAATGAGTCGAAGGAGTTCACTTTTGACTCGTTGTATACACAATATTATTCAATTTGACCTGCTTTCATTAAAAAAAGGGTCATCTCTGCGATTTTCAGCGTCGATGACCTGCAATACCGTTTTGGTTCTTATTAACATCACACTTGAAGTGCTAAAAAAATGAAATCGAAATCGATTTAAGTTTAGGAAGCGAAAATTGTACATACGCAATTAACCGTAGTGACATAAAAAAGAAAAAGTTACTATGAGTAAAGTCTACTTGAAACAAACCTGACAAAAGAGCTTCATAATTGATGGCACGTGTCTCACCGGCTTATAAGGTAACGTATTCACTATTCAGCAAATTAAATTTTTGGTCCGTCGAAGGGGAGAAAAGAAAACACAATTGAGCCAGAGAATGTGAGGTAGTTGACGAATTAAAACATAAAAGATGTTCAAGAAATGTAAATTAAGGATTTTTTTAGGATTAATACAATTTTAGTTATAAAAAAAATTTAAGCCCAATATTTTTCTTTTCTTTTTGAGTTGAACACCAAAAAAATAATAAATAAAGATATTAGTCATAATGTACAAAATCACATACATACAATTTTTTTTACCGTTTTCGACTTTGATTTATCAAGTTATCATACAAAAAAACATGTTTTGTTTGTTCTACATTGTAAAATTTAAAGAGCTCACGTGCACACACATACACATATATATAATTATTTAAATAGCTCAGATTTATTTAGCATTATCTAGGAAAATTAGTGTAGCTAAAAGGAATAAATTGCTTTTGGAAAGAAATAATTTGAAATCAACATCTTTATTACTTGCCATAAACTTTCTATTCACTGTAAACTTATCCAATTTATATTTGAATAATTTAAATTTAAGATTTTTGTAGATGAATATGAATTCATTACTATTTGGTCCAAATTTTATTGGTTAATGCCACTAATATTTACATAAGAATTTTAGTTTAGGATCCCGGTATATATAGACTCAGTTTACTGAAATGGGAAGACCAGTTAGATGAAAGTGTTGATCTAATTATAAAAACGCCTTCGCTATCGTACGTGATAAAACATATAAAATGGTAGTTGAATCATTAAATGCCTGAAGAAGTAGGCGTAAAACAGCAATAAATAAATAAAACAGACTGAAGTTAGTTATAAAAAAATATGTAAAATTGACCACGATATATATATATTTCTTCAGTTGATAAATAATTTGGCGAAAATAACTTTTCATGTATATTGGTGTTTGTTATGAATCAAATATAATTGAATTTTTATAATAGTCCTATTTACAAATTTGGGATTTGATACTATATTCGAAAAAAAAAATGAGCATACTTCTAGTCAAATCACCTCTGATAATTTTGGTGACACTATTGTTAATTAATTCACGTGAGATGAAAGGACATTAACTAATTTTTGCAATGATGAAGCCTAGAAACGTCCGACGTGTACCGCATCGAGCAGCCTCTTTCTAGGTCCTCTTTGTTGCTTTATTTTTCGTCGCCGGAGAGTGGAGACTGTTCAGGCTTTTATTCATACTAAATTATTTTCGGGTCCCAATAAATTTTTTAATAATGTAATTTCTATTATGGTTATTTTTTGGTAAAAATGGACAGACATGTTACAATAGTACCAGTACAAAAAAAGTATGCAAAATTCGTTAAGATCGACTAAGTAGACATTTATGCTAAAATTAAAACATCTCATACGATTTCCGTCCATAAGTAAGCTTTTAACTTTAACAACATATATTTATACAGTACTGTCATTGATGGCTAATTGATTGGGATTTTTCATTTATTGCCATATGTGATAAATAATGTTATTCCATTATCTCCGGCTAATTGATTTAGCCTAGGTCTATACTATATAGTCAACACTCCACTGCCAAAACTCTGAAATATATTATTGTTCTGACTTCTGATTACAACTAATACGGTTCGTTGTAGCTGTCGAGCTAGATATATCGGATAATAGAAATAATAATAGTATGGTTATTGAACTACTTTCACCTTTTCCCCTGTAATTGAGAATATATTAGGTATGAATTTTACAAATCAGTCTGTGTGTTATAGAATTCGAACAGATCGCATTGACATTTTCTTCTCGCAATAATAACATTTTTTAATGCGATAATGTCATTTTTTTCATGCGATATCCGTGTGAGTTTTTTCAGTTTGGTCTCGTGATTTTTGAATTTCGAAAAAAAAATTAATATATATATTTTTTGTTTATTTTTATTTTTTCAACATAATAATTCCTTTCTGAGATACTCATTCGTGTGGAATTTTTTTCATTTTGATCCCATAATTTTTTATTTTGCAAAACAATTATCATTTATACGATTCAAAAAAATATTATTCGTGACCCAATCCCACATAAATTATACAAGAACATTAATCTCACGAAATTGTAACTGTAAGTATAATAACTTTGTCTATAAATATTAAATTTTAACTAACTCAATATATTTAAAATTATAACTTAATATGAAAACTTTAATATGTATATGAACAGATTTCGTGTAAAACTCGGGACAAAACATTCAATGGTCTATTTAGACAGGCCATCGAACCAATTGGTTGTAAGTGAGAAAGAAATAGAGTTCCAAGTCCAACAAAAATTCTAGGGCAGCCCAACACCTCAGCCCAACGAAAATCCTTACAAACCCAACATCTCAGCTCCAAAAACTAAAGCCATGGTTTTTAAATGGAGAATAACAAAAGAAATCGACCACAGTGGGAGTCGAACCCACGACCTTTTGATCCGAAGTCAAACGCGCTAATCCACTGCGCTATGCGGTCCGAATATACCAACTCGCTAAATTGTAATTTATGTATTATAAGGTAGCATTTTTGGACAATTCAGCACCCCCGACGTCGGTTATTTGTTTTGTTGCTTGAAATTCTTTTGGAAGACTCATCCAAGTGCTTATTTAGCGTAGATCTCCTATGAATATACGCACTTATCAAAGTGATAAGGTACCTCAAGTTTATTTTAGATAAATTAACTAAAAGAAATTTTGAAAGATTGCCAATTTTTTTTATAGAATTTTAGGTAATCATACAAACTCTTTATGTAATATTAGATTAATTATTATAATTTATTCACATATTTAAACCGTGTGCAAAGTTGTTTTTCATTTCGATTTTTTTCTTCTGTGATTTGCTAGTACTTTGTCCTAGATCGTTATGTACTCCTGGTTATATAAGTGGTATACTTATTTTTCGTCAAGTTAAACAAGTTACTTTTCTTTGAAGGATAAATTCCAAGAATAAGTGATTTAACTTTTTTTTAATTGATAATGCATCCATTATCATATGTTAAGCAATCTCTTGACCAAGACCATAAACAGTTTGACCAAGACCGATGATATAATGATTGGTCTTGATTGACTTGGTCATTCTGATGTCTCATGATTCGTAGAATAATCAACTGATTATGAAGTGTCAACATTCTCTGAATTTGGAGTTTTCAAACTGATTGGAACAAGGTCTTACAATTGAGTACCATTGAGAAAGTGAACCGTGTCTACTATAATATTGCAATTTTTTAAAATCTTAATTGTGTTCATAATATTTAACTACGTTTATTATTTATGTTTTGTTGAAATATCTCAAACAAAAAAAAATAATTATTTTAATTTTAGATTGTAAATCTGATAAAAAGAACCTATATGAAATTGGTCATGCCCAACTCTGGATTTCCGAAGATCAAAAGTTGGACTTCATAATCAGTTGACTAAGTCAATCATAACCCAATCTGAATCAGTATATCTGGTCAATGTATTAAATTTATCCGACCAATTTATCATATATATATTTTTTAGATCTTATTCTAATACCTATTCTATTACAACGTGACAGAAATCGAATCCTGAACTTCCTAAATCTTTCCCCATCATTATGCTGCTGAACCAAAAGTCACTCGGCACCAGTTTATCATATTCAATTTTGGGAATAGTAGAAAATGTAATAAAATAATCTTTATGAAATTAGTCACGCCTAATTAATTGTGGAGTACGGTGTACTCAATAGCCCAGATGCATGACTAGCATTTAAATAATCTCGGGTGCTTAATATTTTTTTACTTCTAAACTAGTTTGGCTAATCAATTTTTTGGGTAAATAGTTTGGCTAATCTAAAATTTTAACATTTATTGTCACGGTATATGATATCGGCGAAGTCCGAGTTATGTTAGGTGTTAAAATATGCTTAACTAACTGAAGTTATAACTTCAAATACAAGTGAGTTCTTATCATTCATATATCGAACATAACCACTCTCTATTTTTATATTGAATTGGATAGATGAAACCCAAAAATTACATCGTTTCCAATTTGCACAACTTTAATTTTAGTTTTTCAAATAAGATTGCTCAAGTATAAATGGGCCACAATATTAGCACACTGAGTTTGGTCGTGTTTGGTGAAAAAGATGGGAAGAGATATCACAAAATATATTGATGTGAGTTGATAGCATATTGAAGAATGTGTTTGGTAAAATAATTGAGCAAGTAGTAGATTGAATTTAATATGTTATATAGTTTTGGTTAAATTAATTACTAAATTTATAAATAAGGATTAAATAAAATAATAAAGAATAAATTACTCTCAAATCCCTGACCTATATCATTTATTATAGTAAGGTCCTTGGATTATCATGATTTTGTCTAAAGTCCCTACTTTACATCAAAAAATTAGTTTCATATCTCTCGCTGATGTCAACATTTTTTTTTATTTTTTGTCACAATAATGACCAAAATATTCATAAACAAAAAATTAAAAAAAAATCTTCATCTTTAAGTTTTAGAAAACCTAATCCTAACCCTAACAAGGGAGGTGCGCTCCGTTGGATCCAACAACCTCTTCTCCGTTGCGGATAGCTCCGTTGTAGTGTGGGATTCCGACATAGGAAAATGTGCTCACTGACCAGATGCCTCCAGATCTCGCCACGTGTACCAAACTCCGCAACCTCTACCTCCAGGGGAACTTCTTCTTCGGCAAGATCCCATCGTTAACGCTCTCTGGTATGACCATGCTTGTCAGGCTCAACCTTGCTGGGAACAACTTCTCTGGCAAGATCCTATTGATGCTCGACAAGCTCCGGAGGTTCTAGACGCTATACCTCCAAGACAATAGCCTCGTTGGAGCTCTACCAGACAAAATAATTTTCTTTCCGCCTAGACAAAGAAATAACCTTTGCAAGGTATAAGGGTACTCCGAGAGGCGCTTCCCATGCACGAAACAATCCTCCACCCACCAATGGTTGACCACCATAATCCCCAGCCTCCTCGTGAGCTTGTACTTATCTCTTTGGAATTTTCAACACACCTTCAACAATAATCATCATCAATGGACAAGCGTGTTAGGTTTTTTACCCGATAACCAAGTGGGTAGTGGCAGGGGACAAAACGCCAACGTAACTGGTGTCAGAACGAGAGATGAGCTTGATTAGGTCAAAGCGGTGGGTCCCCTTGTACCCGATAACTGATGCTACCACCTTCTCCAACCCTCTAATCTGGTTCCAGAGGGTCATCATTGATGGAAGAGGAAGAGGTTGTCGGGAGGAGCCATTAACAGAATTGTGATTGGAAGCTTGTTAGTGTTTTTGTTGTTAGTCGGAGAAGATAGTCAAGGATTTTCAAGATGTCACTGAGAATTTAGCTTGGGCTGCAGGAGAAATTGGTTTAGGTAGTTGGGGAAGACAGTCAGGGGTTTGGGTCTACATGGAAGGGTATAAGAATCATTTATATGAAAAAGATAAAAAAAATAAGTGCTAGTATCAGCTAGGGACTTCAAAGCAATATTTTTTTAAAGAGTATGGACTTTATACCATATTCTGATAGTCTAGAAATTCTACCACAAATATGAGGATAAGTCAAAGACTTAAGAGTAATTTACGTAATAATAAAATAATTATTTAAGTTAAAATAGCAATAATTTAATACAATATTTATTTATATTCTAAATACGTATTTTGACAAAGTACAAATGGTTTAACTTATTGAGTATATTATGTTCTTACATTTGGTTGGATATAAGAATAAGAATAACTAGACCATGAATAAAAGAATATTACATTATAATATATTCTAAGTCGTAATATGCAATGATCATTGTTCTTGAATAGTTTCATATTTTCTATTCATGTCAATATCACGTAATTGAGCGTGACATATTATTTTTTCACGCATTCTTAATGCACTTAATCATTTCATACATAGAAATTGCATGATTTACCCTCATTCTTTTCTTTTCCATTGACTAAATTTCTTGTTCACGCATGAGACTAAATTTTTTAGTATTCAAACTATAAACTAAAAAACTATATCGATCTATCAGAAACTAATTAATCTAAAAGAAATAAAGTTTGAAAAGTTCAACTAATAAATTATGAGAATTTTAAAAATCATCTATCTTAATCTGATTTAGAATATTTATTTATTTAAAAAATAATTTTAAATATTCGTAACAGTATATCTCTAATATTTGATTCTTAAATAGTCTTTAATTTTTAAGTGATAATTAAGCTAAATAGAATATATATTATTTTAAAAAATATGTTAAACATTTTAGTTAATAGAATCTAAAAAAATTTCAAATAATTCACAAGCAGAATAAATAGCATGACATCTTAAATAGATACTTTATTAATTAACTTTTTTCCGAGAAGAAAATAAATAACTAACTACTCCAAATCTACTAGTAGATTACTAGTTACTCCTATTCTAATCTTAATCTACTATCTGCTACTTAAAGATATTTCAAGATAGGGAGTGTTTTGTTGCGACACATGGACTACTATGTAAATGTTGCATGGATTTAATTCATTAGTTTCAAATTCACGCTTGATGGCTTCATGAGTAGAATGACAACGATCTTACTTCTTTTCAAGAAGTTGTAGGTTCAAATCTCATTTTTTACAAACAAAAAAATTGAAAATTTAAGTTCAATAAAATAAATTTAAATTCACAAAAAAAACTTATTATTCTCTTTATGTTCCCAATAGAAGATGGATAAGTATTTCGCAGACGTGATAGATCTGTGGCCATTCGTTTTTTATGAATAGTATTCAAAATTGAAGATTGTGAAGTTTTTATTTTGGTAAAATTATTTTGATTGTTATACTGAAAGTTGACATTAGGAATATACTAAAATCACTCACAATATGATGTCCCTATTGGTTTTTATATATTTATTCGTCTTTCAAAAACAAAACAATTTGATGTCCCTATTAGTTTCCAGTCTTAGATAGGACACCTTCGAAGATTAGTACTATTATGTTCGAGTATATTGGTGATGTTGTCTTACCGCGGGGTGTTATTGACAATGGCATGGGAAATGGTATGTTAGTTCCCTAGGACAATATAATAGATAGATGAGTTTGCAAAATACTCGTAATAAATCAAACGTCAAAAGGAAGGACTCTTTTTCCAAGATATTCTTTTTTTCTAAATAATTCTTTTGCTAATTTTTTTGTGCAAGGATTTGACAAAATCAACGGTAGCAATCTCATAAGAAGTCAAAGAAGTCGTTGTACTAAATAGAATGTAGTAAGGGATTTTTGCTCCTCCACATCCAAATTTTTTTGGGTAAAAAGACAAGGTAAATAGATGGCTGAAATCGTATAATCCAACAAATTTAAACGATACTATACAATGTTTATAATCATTGGATTTATATGGTAATAAAAATAAGCACATTGTATTGCCAATTTTTTAAAAGTACCATTTACATCCTAAGCTATTTACATCACGCACAAAATAATAATTGTGTCAACATAGAATAAAATAAACAAATACTCAACCCAAATCATGTGTATGATTTAAAGAAATATTTTTTGGGTTAAATTTATAGAAAATATTTAATAAGATAACAATTGAAATTATGGCAGATATGTGTTGTTATTTGGGGAATGTGTGATGGACATTACCAATTGGACTGTGAGTATGTCGTAGATATTATCAATACAAAATTACTCTTTAAAAAAATCAAATTAACTAGCTGTCAAATCATGCATCGTATTGGTCGATATGCTTTTCTCAAAAATAATTTATTCTCGCGGAACCCCCTAGCATATGATGCATTCAATTGGCTGATTCTATAATGACTATTAACCCTAAGAAACAAATGAAAAAAAAATCGAGAACATTCAAGTTATAACACCAGATATAAAAAAAGTTTATCCTGATTGAAAAGTATTGGATCTTCAGCTGCATACTCAATATTAATATATCCTCTCGGAACTTCAATCATATTTTTATAATTTTAATCATTAGAGAAGTTCATTATATTCGATCGAAGAAGAAAATACAAAATGATTTTTTTTGGGATAGAACATAATTATATGTTGAATTAATCTGCCGCTCCGGCTAGGTTAAAGTAACACACCACAGCAACTTTATGAGGTATTGATCAGGTGAGATAAAATAACGGGCAAATTAAATAAAATGCATGATGTCAAATATTTTAATACATGTAGCTCAAATATAATGCAACTGAAAGATGATTTCCTTTGATAGAAAACTTAAGTCATGGTAGAAAATCATAAAATATTTTTTTAAAATTTATACCACTCGTTATCAGTAAATTTAATAGACCTGTTAATAATGTAACTTATTACATTTTTGAAAGTTAGCGAACTCTTCTAGATCATGAACATTGTTAGGTGTTTCTAAAAAAAAGAACATTGTTAGGTACTGTGACGAATGAGTCTTTACTGATAGAACTTTATATGTTGACCGAGTCTTCTCTTCTTCCATCGTGGAATAAATAAATTGAACTTTGGAATTTTTATATGTCAGCAGAGGAAACTTGTGACTGGGATGTCGAAGATTAAATCTCGGGTGGAAAGCAGGCCAAGGTACGTTATTGGTTAATTTGGATTCACTCACTCTGAAACTATGTATATAAGCGCGTAAGTAAATTGATAGTAAGTTAATATAAAAATAATAGAAAATTTTGAATTCCAATGTAAAAAATGTAATAACAATAAATTTGTTGTGTGATGAGGTAATGCTTAATTATAATTTAAAATTATTATTAACAATAATAATATGATAATTATTAATCAACATTTAATGATGACATTTTTATATCTTAATCAAATTTTAAGTAATAAAAAAATAAAATAGAGTTAAAAAATGTATTTTTCAATTTTCAAATCTCATCCAATTCAATTCAAACGGAATCAATTACCCGAATGGATTGAATAAAAAGTCATCGGCTAACGCAATTGCCATATTTGTTAGCTCATGGCAGTATAAGTCTTCGCATGAAAAGGATTAGATGTCGTCGAGCGAGGCCAAAAATATGGACTAGGCTCATTCTCGGAATTTGATGCATGGGATTTCCTAACACAAGCTTTAAAGTAAACGGCACTAAAAATATCTAGTATTTATCTAGATATTTACTCATCCAATTAATATAATTTTTTTATAATATTACTACTCTCTTAACAAATTATTTTGTTTAGCATTGATCTAACTTCTAAGTGTTTTTTATAGTGTTATTCCAGAGCCCAATTATTAAATTAAATATAATAACAGTTTTTAATATTAAATTTATCTTTATATATAAAATTTCAATGAATATATAGAGATTAATCATAAAATATCTAATATATCAATACTATAATTAGAAAAATCAAGCATAGTGTAGAATATTTAAAAATTTATTATAATTTGTAAGTAAATAATAAAAATAAAGTAAAATTAATGTTTAATTAGGATTTAATCAGAATATGGTCTAAAATATGATAAAATGATAGAATAATATATAAATTCATAGAATTTATCTCTTCTTTAACCCTAACTTGAAATGTGGACATATACTCATCCTAAATCTAATCAAAATTAATAAGTCCTTGACCCACAAGATAAGAGTAGAGTTTGATCCGTAATTTATATGTGTTTTTAACATCTCTATTACTAAGTAACCTATATAGTCCATGTTCGGTATCGTCATTAATATCTTAATTAAATATTCCGCTAAACTTGGCGATCTCGAATATATTATATATGTTGCATAAGATAAAACTGATCATTTAATTTGAATGATATCTCTACTATAATTTGACTTTTCAATCCATGAGAACACAACTAAACAGGTGAATTATTTGTCATAATGGAAAAGCCAGAAGAAATAGAGAGGAAGAAGAACCATTTATGCTTTTTTAAAAGCCAAAAGAAATAGGGAGGAAGATGGAACCAGATATGACAAATAGAGAGGAAGAAGAACCATGTATGCTTTTTTCAAAATTTTGATAAAAAAAAAACGCTTTTCAAAAGCCAATAGAAACAGAGAACCATCAATACTTTTCAAAAGGCAAAAGAAAATAGTGGAAGAAGAATCCATTAATGCTTTTTGACTAGTATTTGTGTTGGTTTTTTAATATCTAATATATATCATCAAATATTATTGTATTATTTAAACCCAATAATTTCTTACAATCATAACAGAACCGGAATTTTCCACTGGATTATCGTGCTGGAGTTGTCAACAGTCGCAATCTCTAAAAAAGACACCACACCAAACTATATATTAATCTATATATTAATCTTACTATTAATATATTGACAAAAAAAGGCTAATATTTTTGTGCGAAAATATGCACCACTATTAATAAAATTCACTTATTTTTAATTAAAAAAATACATAATTTCATAGGTGTTTCCGTAGACGGCAAACTTAGTTACGTTACTCCGAAACAATCCACACCCAGCTAAGAAAAGTTAAACCCAACAGCTACTACCTAATTAGTCCAAACACCGTCTAAACCACAACCATCCTCCCCGCGTGGACTAAGTCCCCTCAGTAGCTCCCCCTATATATATATACCCATTTCCCCACTCTCCATCTCATTATAAACTTAGATCAAGAACTAAGTAGCAAATTAACCAAATCGAAGCCGCAACTTCTAACAGCCAAATGCTTATAACGCTAACAGCCTAAAGCCACTTCAAAAGCTGTCTTAACCTTCACATGCCAAAGAAAGGGATGAGGAGCATTTTCTTCAAGCCAAACACGGCCCAACACCAACAAACGCCGCCTCCGTCCCCGATGCGGTCCCCACTCTCCGTCCGGATGATAGAGGAGAATTTGGAGGCCTCCCACGCGCTTATCTCCAAGTGGGGCCCACACGATAACGGCGGCCAGGCCGAACAGTTGTTTTCCGTTGGGAACGCCGAAGAGTCCAAACAGTTCCTAACGGCTGTTTCCCGTCTACAGACGGCGATGCACTTCTACATCGAACAGGACCCGGCGTCGCCGAACCTCGTCCTCGCCCAGGCCCTTACCCAATCCGCCATGAACCGCCTCGAACGAGAGTTCTACCACCTCCTCAAAACCCTACCGGACTACTACTCGTCTTCTTCCTCCTCCGTCGCCGGTGGCGGCTCGGTCTCGTCTCGGGCAAGTCTCTCTGACTTCGAAGATGACGCCGGCTCGACGTTCTCCGACGACGAATCCTCCCTCTCGTCACCTTCCCGGACGAGAGCTCCGGCGCCGGTGGTCGCCGATCTCCGGGATATCTGCGATTGCATGGTGTCGGCAGGCTACGGGAAGGAGTGCGCGAAGATATACAAGATCATAAGGAAGTCAACCGTCGACGAGGCGCTCTACCACCTCGGCGTCGAGCGGTTATCCCCTTCCCAGGTGCAAAAGATGGACTGGGACCCACTCCAGGTGAAAGTAAAAACCTGGCTGGGCGCAGTTAAAGTCGCGGTGAAAACGGTTTTTAACAGCGAGCGGTTACTCTGCGACGCGATATTTTCCGCTTCCTCCGATGCGATCCGCGAGACCTGCTTCTCCGACGTCGTGTCGGAGGGCGCCACCGCGCTCTTCTCCTTCCCGGAGAGCGTCGCAAGATGTAAGAAGTCGCCGGAGAAGCTCTTCCGCCTCCTCGACATCTACGAGGCCGTCTCCGACCTCTGGCCCCACGTGGAGTCCATCTTCGACTTCAACTCCACCGCCGGCGTCCGGTCCCTCGCCGTCACCGCCCTCGTCAAGGTCGGGGAGACCGCGCGTGGGACCCTGGCCGAGTTCGAGTCCGCCATCTCCAAGGACAGCTCCAAGGCCTCCGTCCCCGGCGGCGGTGTCCACCCGCTCACACGCTACGTCATGAACTACCTCTCCTTCCTCGCCGACTACACCGGCCCGCTCTCCGACGTAGTCGCCGACTGGCCACTCCCCTCCCCGTCTCCGCTTCCGGAGGCCTACTTCGTGGAGCTCGACGACGACGACGAAGAATCCTCCGAAAACCGTGCCGTCTCGACCAACGCCTCTGTTAGGGTCGCGTGGCTCGTCCTCGTTCTGCTGTGTAAGCTCGACGGGAAGGCGGAGCGGTACAGTGACGTGGCGCTCTCCTATTTGTTCCTCGCGAACAACCTCCGTTACGTTGTTAACAAAGTAACCGCCTCGAATCTGAGGTTTCTATTAGGTGGTGATTGGTTGGCGAGGCACGAGGAAAAGGTGAGGCAGTACGTGGCCAATTACGAGAAAATGGGGTGGGCCCAAGTCTTCGAAGCCCTAACGAATGGGCCCAAATACAACGGGCCGGTGCAGCCCGTTAATGAAATAGCGGGAAAGTTCAGGCGGTTCAACGTTGCATTTGAGGACGCGTACAAGAGGCAGAGTGCATGGATGATCACGGATCCGAAGCTGCGAGACGAGATCAAAATCTCGCTCGCGAGAAAGATCGTTCCAATGTATCGCGAGTTTTACGAGAGTTACCGGGGTGTTGTTATCGCCGGTGTCGCGAGGGAAAGAGCGATGGGGCCGGCCGGACAGATCGTCCGATATGCCCCTGACGATTTGGGGAACTACCTCTCGGATCTGTTCTTCGGCGGGGAGATTGGGACCAGCTTGTCGTCGCTGTCGCTGTCGTCGCCCTCGCCTTCCTCGTCGGGGAGCTCGAGAGGCCGGCGGAGTAGCTGAGGATGATTGTTGCTCATGTAAAGAGAGGAAAGTTAGATAAGGACAAATGGAAGCTGTACAAAATACATAAAAACAAAAAGAAACATTCTTGCGCGTGTTCATGCGCGGTCAAATTAGAGATTCTTTGGATTCTTTGTTATGACCAGCAAATACTGGCATATTCTCCTATTTTATTTCGGCAATATTATCACTGGGTGTATGGTGAAATATTTTTTTTATGTTAGTTAGCTTGTTCTAATATGAAAAATATTGTCTTGGAAGGGAATAAAATCCAATATTTTAAAGTCCAAAATTTGTTTCAACCCTAAAACTTAATTGATACAAAAATGAACATGATATTTTTTATATTCATAAAAAAACTCACGATATAAGTAGGTAGTGTCTTCCTCATGCTCCAGCTAAGTAATCTGTGAAGTTACTGATTGTCTTAGTTTTAACATTATGTTTAATGAAATTGATTCAGTTTCCCTTTAAAAAAAACCCAAGATATAATGTTTTACCCCAAAAAATAGATAGTTTTACAAATTCATTTTTTTATCACTTAAATATATTAACTTCATGTAAGTATCGACTCATATAAATATAGAGAGAGCGTAAAAAGTTTTTTTTTGGGAGAGAGGTTGCGACAAGGATTTTGGAACTTTTTTTTTTCTGCCGTCTTGGTTATGTAGTCTTTATAGTGACGAATTAGAGTCTCCTTCCAAACCGCGTTGGATTTGCGTCGTTTGGTTGTCCTTTTACTATCCCGTTGCTGAAGTTCAGTGCCAATAGGTTCTAATTAAGTGATTGTGGACCCGGTAAATTTGTATTCGAACACTCGGATCCTGTACATTTTCAATTATATTTTTAAAATTTCGTGAGACTTAAACAGAGGTTTATCTGAATGTACATATTCATAAAGTTTTTAGTTTTAATTTTTGAAATGTCACGTAGCTACTTCTTTAGTTGAAAGTTACCTGTAGCTACTTCTTTAGTTGAAAGTTACCTTTAGCTACCTTTGGTCATCCAACATTTCGTTCTCTATTTCTCCGATTCTTGTTACCGAATATAATAAAGTTAGGTCCGCAGAATTTAATGTTCCCCTACCTAAGATCTAATGGATACGTACCGAATATAACATGTTACCCAATCAACAAGAAAGACTAATTAATTATTTTGTATACAGGGATTTTAATTAACTAATGTTGCTCGTCCTGGATCTGTTCTTTTCAAAAACATGTAATTTTATTGTTTTTACAAAGACTGGATCAACAAGAAGACTAATTAATTAAATTTCATCGGGCGGAAAAAATTCTGTGGGGTGACTTCTTCGCGAACTTGCAAGTAAGGGAGGCTCTTCAATGTATGAGTCTCATTTGTTATTGTTGGACTTCGGGCCCGGATTGCATTTATCATGCGAATTTGGGCTCGGGCCAATTGGACCAGGATATTGTACTGGATAACGAACCGGTATTATCCTTGTGGATAGGCGCTGACGTCAGCGAATGGATAAGCACTATCCTAATGGATAAGCATGAAAGTAAGCAGCTGAGTCAGCTGCTTGCTTTCCCTATAAATAGGGGCCTTGGCCTTTATTTGAGGTGCTACCACCTGTCGGTCCCGACCGTTTACGGACGGGCCCTGCCCGGATATTTCCGACGTAGGCCCAGTTCCGTCATTTACGAGCGGGCCCAGCTCGACAGTTACGGGCGGGCTCTGCCCCCGGACAAGCCCAACTCGACGGTTATGGCTGGGCCCTGCCCTCGGGCAGGCCCAGCTTGACGGTTGCGGGCAGGCCCTGTCCAGATAACCACTTGTATAGGAAAATATCAATTTAGTACTTGATATTTTCTAAAGATCTACGGATAGGTCCAGTCGTGGAAATCAGGCTCCGATTTGTTCCGAATGTGATCGGACCTCGACCGGCAACTCACCAACAATATTGCGGGACTTCGCGTGCTTACGCTTCAACAAGTAAGCCTTGTTAATTTAGCTTAATTCACGTTTAATTAAGCTTGATTAAATATGTAATTATATGTTAATTATTGCACGCGAAAACCAACAATTGGTATCAGAGCATGGTTCATCGAAAGATTGAAAATTCAATTTTCAATCTTATTTTTGGGAAATATGTGATTTGACCCAAAAATTATTTGTATTAGTTGCTAGATAACGATGTCTACCTAGAGTTATCCGAACATTGACACTGAGTCACTGAGACAACGTGTAATGTATATGCGTTTGTTGCCACGGATACCCAAGGATAATATATACATGCTAGTTGAACATATCAATATAGTGCATAAAGATTATGCAAGATGCCATTTGTTTTGGTGATTACATTTTTTGGGGAGAATTGGCAAGCAATGTTTCGTAACTTGCTGGCGACCCTTAAAATCCAATAAGACATGAGTAGTCTTTGGAATCCCCTAGTATACACCATAGGTTGCTCTTGTCATGCTTTTGAAGCATTTAGGGCACAAAGGCCTCTTGAGGGAGATATGTCCCCCTACTGTATTGAAATTGAGAAACAGTTTTAAGATAACTCGTTACTCGACTAAGAAATACACTTATGTATTTCCTTTATTCTTGTTCAAATAGATTATGGACTCAAGTCCGTTCACTGTGATGAACCTTGGAAGTCCAACCATTGTATGTGAATATGTCATCCTGTTAAAGTCTAATAGGAAATGATCCAAGTGTGGATCTAGATTCTTAGACTTGAACTCCAGGATACCCTTTTGGGGTTTGATGTGCGATTAGGTTTGCATTGTCTAGTGTATTTCCCTTGTACATACTCTGTTTTAGGGAAACACTTTTGTACAATAGGTTGTGTACCTTTTTTCTGAGTTAGTTTGTACTTTTATTTGTACAACCTCAGATATGTATGAAAATTGGTAACAAATTTTGTACTTATTGTATACTTGTGTTTTTGTATGCGTGATTACATACAATTGCACTATATGAATAAATAAATTGTGTTTATTTTATTCATGTGCCACTTGAGTATACTATATGTGAACTTTTTATGACCTTAGTTGGAGATTAAATCTTGAATGGTAATTGATTAGAAGTGGTCTTCGGCGTCGTGAAACACCTCCAACTACCGTCGTAATATAGTTTTATGAAGTAGGGTTGTCGATCCCACAAGGATTAAGCAAAGACTTTACTCGGCTTATTAGCTATGAATTAGGAACTTGATTTGGATTGAATGGTTTGGTTTTGGTAACTTAGCACACAAATCTAGCAAATACAATAACTATCAAGTAAACAATATTTAAGCAACAACAACAACACAAATATAAACTAAAGTGGGTAAGATACCATTGATCACCAAAACAAACTAAATGGTTCGTAGGGTTTATTAAGTTCGTGTCATGATCTGGATATTTCAAGGCAACTAATCTACACTTTTGCGTTAGATTAGTCTAAATTGATCTTTACCTAAGATTAAGTGAACTCGATGTGCTTTCGCCACTATGAGTCACTTAATCCTAACTAAACACCAACTATAAACATCACCCTTTAGATAATCCATCACCAAGGAGGAGTCCACATCCCACAAGGCAACAGATCAACAAGTTAAACGTTCGATCAAGTCTATCTCCTTTCGGTCTCAAGATTTGATTGTTTTCGAAGACTTAAGTGGCCAATCTAGACTAAGCATTAAGTTTTTTAACAAGTACACAATCCATTTGATTTTTACCACCTTAAACCATTAGCTAAGTTTAGGATTTTGAATGATCACACCCACAAATATAACTACTCAAACATATTTAAAAAAAAAAGCAAGAACATGAATTCATTACAAGAGCAAAGCATGAGAAAGGTAAAGAGTTTAAGACAAGGAAGAAGTGTTACAAGTCCAAGCCTTGGCTTGGTTTGGTTGCTTCATTATTTTCCTTCCTCTCCTTCTCTTCTTCCCTTTCTTCCTTTTCTTCTTCTTTCTCATTTTTTGCTCACGGACACACTTGCTCTTGGCTACCACCTTTCTTAGCTAATTAATGACTTAGACTATTACAAGCCAAATTGACAAATTTAGCTAACTTAGGAAATTAATTCTTTTACAAAATATCACAACCACTCTCCATATATTTTTTTGCTTTAAGACTTATTAACAAGAAGTTAAATGGAAGGAGTCATCCTTATCTCTTCAAAAGAGTTAAAATCTACTCAAGCATATCTCTTCCTCCTCCAAGTTGGCTGCCATGGATTTGGGCCAAGAAGCCCAAAATTGGCCCAAATAAACCATAAGTTTGGCCCACTCGGACATAATTGGCCCATGAAATTAGATTACGCTTTTTTCCCTCTTAGACGCCAAATTAGAGGACTTCCTTTTGTTACATTGTAGATAAGGTTGTATTGTTTCCAATGCCGCTAACGGCGCCTCAATCTGACTTCATATGAGGAAGTTATGAATTTTCTTGTGCAAGAGGTCTGGCCTGGCGAACTACATGGTTAGCCTCGAAAATAATTGGTGCATTTGGTTTGTCAATGCCATTTTGCTCGCAACCTTGTGATCTTTATCGTGCATCATTAAATCATCATCCATGAAGCTCCTAAACATAAAGAAAACATAAGAAAAACGAATGAACATGATAAAAGATCATAATGTACATTTACGAAACATAGACAAAGAAAACACACTAAAAAAATTAAAAACAACGCTAAACTTATACTAAAACGTACACAAATAATGAGTTGTTTTTGACACTCATCAGTAATGGGAAGCATTCTAGCGACCTACTTCGATTTTGAGACTAATCAAAGACTATGTGTCATTAAGTTATGAGATTATAGTAAACTGGTTCATATTGCCTAAATCAAACTTTTGATGTGTTCTTTTATTTTAAATTCCCTATAGAGATGTCAGTTATTCTAGAGCATGAAAATCTAGTACATGTTTGAAGAACAAGAGGTTCTCGAGCTAGTACATATGATTTTGTTATAGTCTAATGTAGGTAACACTGCATAACATAAGCGTGATTGTCATGCCTATGCTGTTTAGAATAATAAGAACTCTGTTGCACATTTGATATTGCTGAGTTTTATGATAGACAATATTACAAGGCAATTTTGCTTTAGTGAAAGTGCGAAAGAGCTTTGGGATGCCCTCAAAGTAAAATTCGATAAGCTTTCTATGTCAAGGCTTCATGTCTTGACAATAAGGTTTGACATCTTTTAGAAATGTCCCGAAATTACTATGAGGCAACATCTTAGGATGATGTCCAACATGATTAATGATCTGGCTGAGGCTAGTCATGTACTTAGCAGTGAGCAACATATTCACTCTATCATCCGTTTCTAGCCTCCAAACTAAGAACTGATGTAGATGAACTTTATTCATTCCAATCACCTAGTAATATTTATGGATGTTGCTAGGTACCTTGAATTAGAAGAAGATCATCTTCTTGCTATGATATCTTATCCCGAAACTTATTTGATTAGTTTGAATAGCTCCGGGAATAAGAAAAGGAAAGAATACGGGTTCTTAAAATCCAAAGGCTGAAAATTTAAGACCTTAAGTAGATAGCTTAAGGTCTAAGAAAAAGAGACAGTTTAATATTTCTGAGATGAAATGTTATAACTGCCTTAAGAAGGGATATTTTGCAAGAGATTGCAATATACTTAAGTGGGTACATTTAAACTCTGATGAGCTTAATGTATCTTCATGTACCCTCCTTGTTGAATCACATTCTATATGAATGATAGATTCAGAAGTAATAGACCATATAGCTAGAGATCATGGTTCATTTGTAGAATATTGATAGTTGTTGACTGGAACAAAAACTATTTTGTTGGCAACAACTTGTCTGTAGATGTGAAGGATTTGATCACTTGTGTATTACACCTTTGTGGTGGAAATGCTCTACTTTTGCATGATGTGTTGTTTGTTCTGGATATTCATTTGAACCTGATTTCTGTATCTACTTTGATGTCTTTAGTTTTTTCATTGTCATTTGAGAATGACATTGTTAGGTTATATTTGGATAATGCCTATTATAGCCTTGAATATAGATCGGAAAGTTTTTTCATGATGGATATTGATCCTACTGAATATTACTCCTTAGTCACTAGCATAAATTTGTCGAAAGATGATATTATGTTGTGGCATTTTGGACTAGGCCATATGGGCCAAGATCGCTTAAACTATCCAGCTAAGGCTGGACTACTAGATGAAATAGAAAAGTCTATCTTACCTAGAAGCATTTCTTGTCTAGAATGAAAGAGTATAATAAAACCTTTCGGTACTAAGGCTAGAACTGAATCTCTATTTCAATTAGTCTACTCTGACATATATGGTCAAATAAATATGAGGGCAGCACATTGTGCAAGTTACTTCATCACCTTAATTGATGACTATTTGTGATATAGTCTGATATACCTGATTTCTCACAAGTTAGAGGCATTAAGTTACTTCATGACATATATGAATTTTGTTGAGAATCAGAAGGATAAAAAGATAAAGGCTTTGCAAACTGATTGTGGTCGTGAATATCTTTCTGATGAATTGTAGGGCACTTTATGTTATGAAAGGAATTGAATATTAGTTGTCCATTCCTTGTACATCCCAATAAATTGAGGTTGCTGTAAGAAGGAATAGAATCCTTCTTGACATGGTTAGATCTATGATGGCAGAGGCAAATTTGCCAATATGGAGATGTGCTCCTAACTGCCATATATGTTCTTAATCATGTATCCTCTAAGTCTGTTACTACCATCCTTTATGAAATATGGACAGATTGATAGACTGATTTATCCTATTTTAGCTATGGGGTATGTGTTTTACATCTATTCTACCTCAAGTGCTTTTGGTAAATTAGGACCGACAGGTAGAACAAGTATCCTTATAAGGTATTTTAAAATATCTAAAGGATACAAGTTCATACGTGAACTGGACAACGGACAAGTAACATAATTTGAATCATATAATATCATTTTTTTGAGAATGAATTTCTTAGATTGAGAGAGGTTAGTGAAAACCTTGATCTCTATGAAATAGTTGAGCTAGAGCATTTTGGACCTCTTCTTCCGAGTGGGAGAATTGAGACAAAAAGTTGTGATTTTCCATCTCAACATGGTCCGGAAGAAAGTTCGTCTTAGTCCTGAAAGGCTCATAGTTCCCTATTCCAGTGGGAGTATGGAATTTTTTACCTAATAGTAGTATGATTCCTAGATACGATAAGTACATGAGAGATGTTTATCAATATTAGGAATTCCGTAGGTCTAGTAGAACTAGCATACCTCACCGATAATTTGTTATCAAAGGTGAGGCTAATGCCTCCTTAATATCACTGAAAAAGTTTGGTGATTCGGGTGAAGTTCTAGTGACCATACTTTAGGATGTAGATGAGTCCAGAAATGTGTCTGGTGCTCTGTCATCTCCACGAAAGGTTAAGTAGATTAATGCAATAGAGGAAAAAATGTCTTTCATGACCAAAAACCAAATTTAGAATCTGGTTGATCTACCTAAAGGACGTAAGACTATTGGGAATAAGTGGATTTTCAAGGTCAAGAGCAATGCAAATGATAGTGTTGAAAGATACAAAATTTGTCTGGTTGCGAAGGGATTTAAGCAACAAGCAAGAATAGACTATGAGGAGACTTTTGCTGCTGTTGTTTGGTTTACGTCTATTAGGGTCATTTTGGCTATGATTGCTAACATGAATCTAGAACTACATCATATGGATGCATAGACTGCTTTTCTCCTTGGAGAATTAGATGAAGTAATCTATATGATTCAGCCTAAAGGCTACATCCAAAAAGGCTGCAAACAGAAGGTTTGCAAATTGAATAGATCAATTTATGGCCTTAAGCAATCGTCTAGATGGTGGTATATTCGTTTTCATAATACTATCATGGAAAATGATTTTATTGTGATTCACGAAGATCACTGTATAAATGTTAAGCAACCAGGTAAGAATTTGTCATCATTACTTTGTATGTTGAAATGACATAGGACTACTTGTCTAAATCAAAGTTTAGTTTTCTTCCAACTTTGATGTGATAGACATGGGTGAAGCTGATTACATACTCGAAGTTGTGATTTCAAGAAATTGTTCAAAGAGGATAATGTCTCTTTCACAAGAGATGTCTGTTCGTAAAATAGTAGAACATTTTGATTGTGATCATAGTAATCCTAAGTATATCTTATTAGTAAATGGTCATAATTTGAGCAAAGTTTTGTGTCTAATTATGACTAAACAAATAGGGAATATGGAAATGATTCCCTGTGCCAATGCAGTTAGTTGTATGGTGTACACAATGTTGTGTACGCAACCTGATATTTGCTGTGCTATTGGCATGTAAGTAGATATCAATAGAATTTAGGCTATGCTCACTAGAAAACTATCAAGGGAATTTTAAAGTATTTGAATGCTACTACAGAATGCTCGTCATGAGTATTCTATGACAATCAAGTCGATGTAGCTTATGCAAAGGATCTGTTTTTCCATTGTTTTTCATTAGAAATTTAGAAAACTCTAAAAGATTGTATATGAAACACATATCTTTGCAAGATATGGTTGTAGACCCTATAACCAAAGTCATTAGGTTTACTACAGTTTCATTTATTAATAAGAATCTTTGTTTTTGGCAATATGAACACTTTGCGTAATATGTCAGACAGAAAAGTAGCCCACTCACACGGGTGTTTACCTCAGTGGGAGTCAAATGTGTTGATTCTTGATTGAGATGAGGCAGCTGTTAGATATTTTAGATGTGCAATATCCTATGGTGACAATGCCGTCTTACTAAGAGGGCAAGATTTGTTATGGGATGTAGTAATGAGTTACTGCATTAGATCTTCTGTAATCCTATGATAAGAATTAAGTGGAACTTATCATACCCTTTGTCTTAAAGCCTAAAGCTAAGCTGTGGCTATGACTTTAGTACGGTGTTAATTGGCATGTGTTCCTATAAAATGGAATCCACACCATAACACAAGAATGAGTATCTTATGTGCTGTTCGACCACCGGATGGGATAATAATATTCATTGATTTTACTATCCCTAGTGTGAGACTGCGTTTCGAGAACTGTGGGTTCCCAAAGTTTGCCCTTAAGATCCTAAACATATTCTGGAAGTATGATTTAGTGCTGCTAGCTTAGTTAGTCCATGAAAAGGTTATGACATATTGATTCGACCTGGCAGGGCTAATTAGAAAAGCAGGCTAAATTGTTATGGAAAGAATATAGTTAAAGGAGAAGGAACACTGTCCATCACATTTCGAGATTCATTGCTCAGGTATACCAGTTGTATTGAAAAGTACAATAGTGAACACGAATAAAATTATTTGAAATCATTATGTGAACAATGGAATGTGACATGAGTCCTGGGGCAAAAGCATACTTTATTATATGTGAGATTTCGAGATGCTAATATTCAGTTAGCTCGTATGTCAGTGCTTCTGAATTTTAGCTCAACGGACTTGACGTGTACTGGTCGCATGACTACCTATATAAAAGCCGTTATCTGTACATTGTTGACTGTGTTCAATAATGAATGAGTGTAAATTTTGGACATGGGCCCAAATTTCATCCATTGTCAATTGTGATCGATGATAAATGACTGGGAGATTGTTGGACTCCGGGCCCAGATTGCATTCATCATGCGAATTTGGGCTCGGGCCAATTGGACCAGGATATTGTACTGGTTAGCGAACCGGTATTATCCGTGTGGATAGGCGCTGACGTCAGCGAATAGATAAGCACTATCCTAATGGATAAGCATGAGAGTAAGCAGCTGAGTCAGCTGCTTGCTTTCCTTATAAATATGGGCCTTGGCTTTTATTTGAGGTGCTGCCACCTATCGGTCTTGACCATTTACGGATGAGCCCTACCCGGATATTTCTGATGCGGGCCCTACCCAGGTATTCCCAGGTGGGCCTAGCTCAACAATTACGGGCAGGCCCTGCCTCCGGGCAAGCCCAGCTTGATGGTTACAGTCGGGCCCTGCCCTCGGGTGGGCCCAGCTTGAAGGTTGCGGGCGGGCCCTGTCCAGATAACCACTTGTATAGGAAAATATTAGTTTAGTACTTTATATTTTCCAAAGATCTATGGATAGGTCCAGTCGTAGAAATCAGGCTCCGATTCATTCCGAACGTGATCGGACCTCAACCGGCAACTCACCAACAACGTTGCGGGACTTTGTGTGCTCACGCTTCAACAAGTAAGCCTTGTTAATTTAGCTTAATTCATGTTTAATTAAGCTTGATTAAATGTGTAATTATATGTTAATTATGCATGAAAACCAACAGTTATGACAACGCAAACGAGAACAAAGAAAAGTCATGTATTAGGAACAAACGATTTAAATATATTTTAGACTATAAGGGGGCGGTCGACTTTATAAATGGCACGACGTAAGTTTGTTGTATTAATAGAGGGTTGAATGTGATGATACTATGTCACGACCCGTGCTGAGGTCGGTGACTGGCGCTAGACTCTGTGACATCTCAACAACACAATACAGGCCTAGCAAGCCTCAAATCATCTCATAGATCTCATCAAATGCGGAAGCCAAATTCAAACCAAAATAGAATAGGCCAAAGACAATTTACAAACCAAAACAAAAAAAAACATAATACAAAACTAATCAAAACCAATAAACATCTCCAAAAGTTCTAATACTACTACGGAGCTACTATACAGAAGGAGATCAAGACACAATCTGGAGACCTCAAAAGCAGCCCTCGAACAAAGAAGTGGGGCTTGAACCACAAACTCCGAAAACTCAATGAACTAAGGTCTCTGAGAACCTGAGATAGAATAGTAAGGGGTAAGTGTCCGAATGCACTTAGCAAGGGAATAGAACATAATATATTAGTTATGGTTGATATATGTATGCACCAAAACTCAACCATGCTCGACTTCACTCAAATCAAAATGCGTGATCATCAAATGCTATTACCAAACACAAATATCAACACGCACACACATACAAACACAGAGAGCTATGAATAGGTTTTGTATTGCCTCTTCCTTTGACTACTAGGGATATCCAAATGGCCAAACAGATCTCCGATCATAAATAACAGAAACTAGTGTACAAATGTATACTGGCCAAAGCTTACAAATGTACACTAGTGATATCCCCAAAACTATGAGCTCATAGACTAACATCCCTTATTAGTACGAGAAAACCCATTCATTTCTCTCACACCAAAAACACATCTTATCAGATTAAATGACATAACGGTCCAGAATCATATTCATTATACATGGACATGTCATACGTATCAAATCAGCTTGAGGCTGTTCACAAAAGTCACATGTCTCACCTCACAATCACAAATATGTTCAAACGTACCATGGACCAAACCATATGCATGTGATGCACACAATCAAGATCTGAAACATACATATAACAAACACAACCAAATTTATCATGTACTATCCGCTTACTCGGATGACAATGCTCAAAAGCGTCAATTCTCAATCCGATGCTCCTTCCACTCGTTAAGTTCCTTCAACCTCAGAAAAATCTGTCCAAATATGTATAATCACATAATGAGGTTAACTCTTGGTTTCCAAAACCAATTCACCTCCAACGATTCAAAACGACCAACTTAGGTGCATTCACAAATCATCGTCGCAAATCATCGCAAAATCATCCAAATGCAACCAATAGCTCAAATCTCTCAAACACTTGACTTATTACCCAACATCCCATATATATACAATATGTATACAAGTTGCTCATGCCAAAAATGCACACACTCTTCTGTTTTAGCCAAACCAAGCATCAACGAAGAACATAGCAAGTTCTATTGCAAACAATCATCGCAAATACATCAAATTCCTAAATCCAACCCAAACATCACTTAAACTCAACTCCCCTGCATATTTTCATTAACCCTAGACCCTTTAATTAACCGCATTTATACAAGAAATCAATTAACCAAACTTTTTTCATTCAACTCACTCAACCAAGAATTCAGCAACACTGTCTGAACTTCAAAACCATGCACAAGACGTTTCCCTCATCCAATTCACACATAAGATATATATTCAGAAAGCTCATCAAGTCCTCTACAACCAACTTTAGAACATCCAACCCAAATTCGGTGCCTAATTATGCTTACCAAGTCAATCTTCTTCACGTCGCTCAGCTGACTACCTCAGTAACAACCAGGCTGTTCAAAATCGATTTCCAATTGATTCTCTGATCCAAAATCCACAGAAATATATCACAAGAAAGGTATGGAAGACCTCTATAAGCCGTCCAAATTTCATGGTCTAATTCGGAGTTTAAGTCCACTTACCAATCCAATCTTCTTGCCTTGGTTCACTGACCACCCCAGAAACGTGCTCTGTCTTCAAAACCGATTTTCTATTGACTCCACAATCCAAATCATAAGTGGGATATACCGTTAGAAAGTTCTGGATGTGTTCTATACTCTGGTAAAAGTTCAGGATCTGATTCAGAGAGGAAGATTACTTACCAAGTCATAACGTTTCGACTTGCTTCTTTCTCTTTCCTGAAAACCTCTCTCTTCTTTTCTCTATTTTTCGTTTTGTGGCTGACCAACTGAGCTTCCCACCTCTTCTATATCCTTCCTGAGTGCAAGGAGATAGCTAGTAAGTCATGAGCTACTTGCTTCACCTCCTTCTTTTACTTCTAACTTAGTTAATTTGGTGATTAGTTAAAGTAACTTGGTGGTCCAATCACAGCTCAGCAACTTTGAGCTCGTTTTTCACCAACTTTCTTTCATTTCTGACTAAACTTGTAGATGACTAAGTTGTAGGTCTATGTTTCTTGTTTTTAAATTGTGCTCCCTTGTGTCTTTTGGATCAAAATTGAAGAAGTTATGGCTGTTTTAGTAAGCAAAGGTCAATCTGCCCGAGAAATGACCAACTACATTTACGAAATTCGGAATTTCGTTGCGTTGACTTTGTCGAACTTGAACTAACTCGCTAAGGGAACCTAATGATACTTAAACACACTTTCGAAACTCATCCCTCAAGTATGTAGCACAATATACAATCGACCGACCACTCTTGAGGTTATCACAATTTTCCCCCCTTATGAAAATTCGTCCTCGAATATTGTAAAGGCATGAAGTACGTACCGTATCACTCAAACAGATGTGGATACTTCTCTTGCATATCTTTTTCGAATTCCCAAGTAGCTTCTGTGGGAGAATGATGTTGCCATTCCACTTTCACGAAAGAAAGGTCTTTAGTTCTGAGACTTCTCACTTGTCTGTCTACTATCCGTAGAGGTCGCTCCTCGTAGGTGAGATCGTCTTGAAAATCCATATTTGGCTGATCTATCACATGTGAGGGATCGTGTAAATACTTCCGAAGCATTGAAATGTGAAACATCGGATGTACATTTGCGAATCGATAAGCCATTTGACCAATCCGTTCCAGAATCTCAAATGGTCCTACATATCTCGGACTCAATTTCCCTTTCTTACCAAATCTCATGAGGCCCTTCATTGGCAATACCTTGAGAAACACATTGGATCCCACTTCAAATTCAATGTCCTTTCTTGTTTTATCTAAATATGACTTATGTCTGCTTTGAGCTATCTGTAGGCGTTCTCGAATCACTTTTACTTTGTCAACGGTTTCTTGCATGAATTCAAGATCGAACTGTTGCTTCTCACCAACATCATCCCAACAAACTGGAGACCTGCAATTCCTACCATACAAAGCTTCGTAAGGTGCCATCTGAATGCTAGACTGATAGCTATTGTTGTAAGCAAACTCCATCAAAGGCAAATAAAGTTCCGAGCTTCCACCAAAATCCATCACACAAGCTTGCATCATATCTTCCAATACTTGGATTGTCCGTTCTGACTGTCCGTCTGTCTGAGGATGGAAAGCTGTTCTCAAATCTAGCCGAGTGCCCATAAAGTCTTGGAATTTCTTCCAAAATTGAGATGTGAAGTACGACCCTCGATCTGAAACTATCGAAATTGGAACTCCATGTAGTCGTACAATCTGATCAATAAACAACTGGGCAAATTTCGCTGCATCATATGTACTCTTGATAGGCAAAAAGTGTGCAGACTTTGTCAATCTATCCACGATCACCCAAATAGAGTCGAATCCTCTTGGTGAAGTCAGAAGTCATATGAGTAAATCTATGGTAATCTGCTCCCACTTTCATTCTGGAATGCTCAACGACTGTAACAAACCTAAAGGTCTTTGGTGTTCGGCCTTGACTTGCTGGCAAGTTAAGCACTTTGCGACAAATTCCCCGATATCCTTTTTCATGCCATTCCACCAGTAGCACTTCTTCATATTGTTGTACATCTTGGTCGAACCAGGGTGCATACTATAAACTGCCTTGTGTATTTGACTCATGATATCTCTCCTCATGTCTCCTATATTAGGCATGACCAATCGAGTACCATAATGTAAGATACCATTAGCACTAAGACTAAACTTTGGCAATTCACCTTTCTCAATCTTCCCAATCATCTCCCTTATCTCAGGGTCTTCTCGTTGTAGTTCCACAATCCGACCACGTATCATCGGTTGTAACTAAATCTCAGCCAATAACACTGGCTCATCTCTGTTTAAATTTGTAGTCAATTCCAACCCTTGGTCAAATAACTCATGAATGCTCAAAATCAAAGGTCTTCGTGCCACTAACATATATGCCAAACTACCCACTGACTTCCAACTGAAAGCATCCGCAACTACATTTGCTTTTCCAAGATGATAACTGATCATGCAGTCATAGTCTTTCAGAAGTTCCATCCATCTCCTCTGTCTCATATTCAAGCCCCTCTGCTCAAAAATATACTTTAAGCTCTTGTGATCCGTGAACACTTCAAATTCCTCACCATAGAGATAATGCCTCCATATCTTAAGTGCAAACACAACTGCTGCCATCTCTAAATCATGCACTGGGTAATTATGCTCATGTTTCTTCAACTGTCTAGATGCGTACGCTATCACATTCTTGCCTTGCATCAAAACACAACCTAGTCCGATTCTGGAAGCATCACAATACACAGAATAGTTGCCCAACGAAGATGGTAATGCCAAAACCGGAGCATTGGTCAATAGACGCTTCAACTCTTGAAAACTCTTCTCATAATCTTCTCCCTACACATACTTTGCATTCTTCTGAGTCAGTCGAGTGAATGGAGCAGCCAAAGTAGAAAACCCTTTTACGAACCTTCTATAATACCCAGCCAACCCGAGAAAACTATGTATCTCTGTAACATTAGTAGGTATTGGCCAATTCACAACAGCTTCTATCTTTGCTGGATCAACTGACACTCCATCCTTGGACACCACATGTCCTAGGAATGCCACACTCTGTAACCAAAACTCGCACTTTGACAACTTAGCATATAACTCATTATCAAGCAAAGTCTTCAAAACCAACCATAGATGTCTCTCATGCTCTTCCTTGGTCTGCGAGTAGATCGAGATGTCATCGATAAATACAACTACAAAGTGATCTAAGAACGGCTTGAACACCCGATTCATTAGACCCATGAAGTAAGCTGGCACATTAGTAAGACCAAATGGCATAACTAAGAACTTATAATGACCATATCTGGTTCTGAAGGCTATCTTGCTCACATCTTCCTTTCGGATTCTCAACTGATGGTACCCTGACCTTAAGTCAATCTTCAAAAACTATTTAGCATCTCTCAACTGATCAAACAGATCATCAATACATGGTAAAGGATACTGCTTACGAATAGTCACTTTATTTAACTTGCGGTAGTCGATACATAACCTCAAACTTCCATCTTTCTTCCGAACAAATAACACTGAGCACCCCACGGAGAAACACTAGGTCGTATGTATCCTTTATCCAATAATTCCTACAACTGTACCTTCAACTCTTTCAATTCAGCAGGCGCCATCCGATATGGCAGTAACGAAATTGGTTGTGTCCCCGGCATCAACTCAATACAAAACTCTATCTCCCTCTCACGTGGTAAACTAGGCAATTCATCCGAAAAGACATCTGGAAACTCTTTCACAACCGGAATGTTCTCAACTATAATCTGATCAGAATTTGCATTCACTTCTTTAACCACTACCAAATAACTCTCACAACCTCTTCTCAATAATCTCGAAGCCTTCAAATATGAAATAAGCCTCGGTGGAACCATCCCATCACCCCAAAATACAAATTCTTGTTCCCCCTCAGGTCTGAACTTCACAATCTTCTTAAAGCAGTCTACCGTAACATGATACAGTGATAGCCAGTCCATCCCCAAAATAACATCAAAATCATCCATGTCTAACACATGTAGATCAACCAGTAACTCATGGCCATCTACGACAATCACACATAATTTATGAACTAAATGCACATGAATGATCTAACCAGAAGGGGTACACACCTATAAAGGTTCCTCTAATGACACTAGTGGACTAGCAGAAAACTCAGCAAATTGGGGTGACAAGAATGAATGTGTCGACCCTGAATCAAACAAGACTCAAGCGTGTGATAATCCTATAGGAAGTATACCTGAGACCACTGTGTTAGATGCCGTAGCATCTTTCTTTGTCAAAGAATATACTCAAGCCGAACCCCCACTATTATATTCCATTAGCTCCTTTCCTCTCGAACTCGGGTTCTCCCCCTGATAGCTCTGACTAGATGGACTCTGATCCTGCTCTTGGGGTTAAATAGATAAGCTCATAAGCTGTGCCTGCTGTCTCACTTTAGCCACATGATAGTCTTTAATCTGATGTCCCAACTTGCCACACCCAAAACAAGCTCCTGTCTGTCTGTAACATGGTCTCCCAGGGTGTTGCCTCCTACATCTAGCACACGAACCACCAAATTGACCTTGACCACCAAAATGGCCACGGCTACCCTGTGAGCCACGAGGACTACTACCTCTCCAAGATCCTCCGTAAGAACCTCCACCCCTCAGAAAGTTAGGTTAAAAACTCGGCCTTTACTGCTGTAGCTATCCGAAACTCTGGTCTGAACCTTAGCTTGCTTCTGCCTTGTAATCCATTTGTTATCTCGCATCTCCAAGGTCCTCGCACAATCTACCGCTGCTGAATAGGACTGGAATCCACGTGGGTACATCACTTTGAACATTGCATCGTCTAGCCCTCGAATAAACCTCTTCACTTTCTTCTCCTCTGTTGGGACTAGATGCTTGGCATAGCGGGAGAGATGACAGAACTTCTGATTATACTCTGTAACGGTCATCTCCTGCGTCTTGGTCAACCTCTCAAACTCAAAGGCACGAGCGTCTCTCAAACTCTCAGGCAGGAAGCGATCCAATAAAGAGTCGCTGAACTCCTTCCAAGTCCATCCAGTTGATTCCACAGTCTGGAACCACACTCCCGCCTCATCTATCAACTTGAAAGCAGCAAGTTCTACGATCCTCTTGCTATCATAATTCAGAATCTTCCATCTCTTTTATATCTCATCAATAAATATCTGAGGATCATCACGTACTCCAGAGAATGTAGGTAGCTCTAACCTCAAAAATTCTTCCAAGGAATCATCTCGAGGTATCATAGCAGCCTTCTTATCCACCTGACTTTGCTGTGTGGCAATAAACTTCTCCATCGCCACCATTACCCTATCAACCGCATCACCACTCCGATTTCTATGCCTAGAAGAAGTACCAGCCGCTGGTTGACTTGTCTTAATCGGCATGGTAGTCATAGTAGTAGTGGCTGTAGTATTAGCGGTATGCTCAACTAGTGCAGTCTCTTCTCTAGGCCGCTCGGAGCCTTTCCTTGCTCCCTAACAGTAGCATCATTACTCTTACGTCTCTGAGGCATAACTTCCCTATAAGAGCAAGTCACACTTTAAGAAGACCACAAACAAGCTCAGACAAAGAAAGACAAAACATGATGAATCCTATGCTCCGTAGTATTCCTATCAGACATCATATAAGACAACCAAGGTTTAGCTCTGATACCAACTCTGTCATGACCGGCGCTGAGGTCGATGACCGGCACTAGACTCTGTGACATCTCAACAACACAATACAGGCCTAGCAAGCCTCAAATCATCTCAAAGATCTCATCAAATATGGAAGCCAAATTCAAACCAAAATAGAATAGGCCAAAGACAATTTACAAACCAAAACAAAAAAAAAA
>SOPF01027266.1:81292-158661 GCA_012979155.1 Hypericum perforatum | reverse complement strand
AAAAAAAAAATATATATATGTTGTTTTCCGCCCAAAATCTCTAATAATATCCTACCTCCCAGGTTTCCTACCTGTCACTGACAGGTTGGGGAGCCCTACATATATCGAGACATGGTAAGAGCGTACTTAAACCCACATCTTTTGTAGGCTGCACCGTCCTCAAAGCTACTCAGAGAAAGATTGTTACCGGTAAGACTTTGTAACACATCTTTCATGTTTTTGTTTGATGATAACTAGTATTTAATTTATTTAACCAATTAATTCAGATTAGAATCAAGTAGTATCTTAAAATGTGATAAAGTTCTTTTTAACTATTGCATTTTTATAGATTTAAACTTGAAAAATTATTAATTAAATTAAAACAATGTTTTCACTTATTCATCAATAGATATATCTCATGTTTTTTTTGGGTAGAAATATAGATATATCTCATGTTATGGTTAATAATAATACTATTGGATCTTGTCACGACACAATAATTAGTTGGATCCCCAAAGACTTTTGACTTTACTATAACATTACATATAATTAAAAATCGTACTTAATTTCTTAAAATATAGTTTGACAGTAATGGAGGAAGCACTGGTTCTTGTTTTAGGAGGCCTCCTGTGGTAGTAGGCCAGCTGAGATTGTGTGTTTGTGGTGACCTTCGGTGAATGTCCGCGGCTGAAAGGTTTTCTCTAGTAAAAAATAACAAAGCAACATTTAAGCACCTACTTTAACAATTTCATTAAAATGCAAAAAAGAGAGTTAAAAATACGACACTCCCTTGCTATTTGGGCGGGTACAGTGAAAGTTCCATAAATAGAGAGCGGTCATAAAGAAAAACCGAAGGTCCACGTCAACTATTATAAGATTGGAGATTTTTACTTCTATCCTCTTGCTTCCCAAGAAACTCTCTTCAACCATATGCTTTGGGAGGTAAAGTTAAATACTTAAAACTATGAATCTGATTTTGTATTATTGTAGACTCAAACCGATTTTGATTATTCGAATATATTCAAGTCTATCTAAATTCCTCACACGATTAAAGTCTTAATGCCGGTATAACACGTACCGCATACCGGGTCGTAACAACTATATATTATCAATACATCCGTTATTGGGTATTTTGTGAAATTTTTACATCGGCATGTTAATTGGATACTTTACAAGCAGGAAGTATCATTCAGTTTCAACACGAGTTCAAGCAATAGACATCAAATCATTTTACCTAGTGAGGTAATATACAACGAGGAATATAACAACGAAAGATGCCACCATTGTGAACATTCTCCGACTGGACTTTGTTTCAAACACCTGAAGAAAGATTAATCATCAGATTGACTGCAGGACACAGAACAACTACGCTAAACCGTATATATAGAATAGAAAATGCAGCATTGGCAACAAAATTAGTTACCGTCTTGAATCGGTCCATGGTTCCTGATAAAATTCCCCTCGACGAATCCATATCGTTACCCTAGTACCAATTGATGAAGAAGATCAATATTACGCGAGGAAAAGGAAAACCAGCGGAAGATGAAAACCAAAAAAATTACAGCACGAGTACCATCCTGTCCAGCACCCGGTTATGAGTCTCCACCTCCTCATGGATGTCACCTGAAAGCTGCAGCACAAAAGCAAGTCTATATTATTTATGTGATGGAATTGATCGACCTGTAAGCCATTAGAGCAGAAAATGGGAGAAGAACGAAATGTTTCACCAAGACTCAATTTTATGTACTAATCTAAAATATCCACTGCCTTGTAAAGAAGAGTTAAAATACATTTCCTCCCTATATGTTATTGGAAAACACAACATAACCCCGTGAAAAAAATAGTCACAAACAACCCCAAGCTTTTTCAAGGGACAAAATAATTCTTGAAAATGATGAAAATAACCTTAATTCAATTTTAACTGAAATTATAAAATTCAAAAAGAAAGTTTGACCCACCCTATGAGGCCTATGAGGTTTGCTTCTTGTCTAACCACAGGTTTGCTATCCTCAACACCTACACCTGGTCAGAACGGCCCATCAATGACCTGTTTTTCGTCCTCTACGTCATTGAGGTCCTGGTCGCGGTTGAGGACATGATTGTTTGACTATGGTTTGTCATCCAGTTACAAAGACTGGTGCACGGCAGGAGTTAGCGAGTGGATGTATCTTTTCGATTTTTTTCATTTTTTATTCTGGCTATTTTCCATAACAAATGGGGTTATGCGGTGTTTCCAATAACATAGGGGGACAAAGTGGATGTAACCCAAAAATAATCTAAACACCATTCCATATTCAATGGAAAAAGATATTCTAAAAACTAATAACATCTGCTCTCTGAAATCAAAACAAGCATCCTGCAACTTTTCCTAGAAATTGAAAGCCCCAAATCGTGCTAATTAAGTTAAAACGGTGTTGTTTGAAAGAGCACGAAATACCAATATGCGCCAGGCTACCCTAGAAATTAATGACAGAGAGCATTTCTGTTTCAGCATTCTAAGTCATATGTTCAGCTTAGTGATGTTTCATAGTAATACAAAACAAATATTCCAAGGCAGAGTTAATTTCAACAGCACCAGGGCTTACTCTTTTCAGAAGATTGACTCTGTCTTGCAACCCTTCCACGGCTCTCTCGTTTTCTTGCTCAATTTCATGAGAGGAGAAAGGTGATGATTCCCTGATGCCACCCTCCTCAATGCCATCGAAGAGGGCAATTCTGTTGTTGCGAATGTCCCTGCCAGGGATCAAAAAGCTCACTGAAAATCCAAGTTCAAAACATTATTGGAAGACAAAATGACCGGAAGGGACAGCGTATGGTTGACTAAATATGGCTAGCAATGCGTGTAAAATTGAGATGGCTAGTGAATACACTAAGCAATGCGTTAAACCCATTTGAAGTACATTTTTCTTCATTCAGATTTCAGGCGTAGTCAAGACTCCCACCCAAGATAGAAATCATAATGCAACACATCACACCACAGACAGTAGCCTTTAAGCTGGTATGCAGACCAGTGGACCGCTAAGACATACAATTGCAATGAAAAATCGCCTACAGGAGGATTTTTGTGCATATGTGTTGAAATCATAAATCTGGATGTATTTGTATATGTTGATGCTTGAAATCATAAATCTAAGCAAACACGAAAATCCTCCTCCTACCAGTCTCAGTCAGTTTTCGTGTTTGCAAAGACACTTTTTTTCTTTAGAATCAGCAAGCAGAGAAAACCCCCCTTCTACCAGTCTAAACCATATCCTTCAAGTCACAGAGATCAAACAACATTATTTCCTACCAATGTTGAATCTCTCAGACAAGTGGACAACCATACTCAACTTAAAAAGCTAAGCCCCAAAGAGGCTCACGAGTTCAACAGTTATGATTTCAATCATCAATCAAACTTCTACTAGCAAATCGAAACTTACGATTTCAACAGTTAGCAAACCCGGACCTCAAAAAAACAAATCCCAAACTTCTTTTGAGGGACACACAATGATCTAACATAACCCAACAAACAAATTTCACCAACACAAGTATTAACATGTGAACATAGAGTCTCTCTCACTCTCAACCATTAAGCATGCCCGGAGTAACTCGCAGCAATCAAACGGACGAACAAATCGAAAAAGGCGCTATTAACGTATTAGGAGCGAATTCAGTCGAATTACCCCTTCTAAGCAAATCAGCAAACCCTAATTCAGTCGAAGCAAAGGATCTAATCACTGAAAGTGAACTAAACTAAGAAATTATCGTAAACCCAAATGAAGAAATCGAACCAGAAAAAAAAAAAGTTTACCTTCTCGGGTTCATGAGTCTGGCAGCAATCGAAGAGAAGAAATCAATAACAGAGTTTCGAATCACAGATTCCTAATGAGAAAATAAAAGAGGAGACGACGCAGATCAAACCAGATCTGGGTTAAGAGTAATTATAAGCTTACTAAAGGGTATACCGTATGGAGAGAAGAAGGAGAAGAAGCTGGAACTTTCTTTGGACCCTTGTTAATTTTCTTGGCTATCTTGTGACGGAGGTGAAGAGGTTAAAAGAAAATAGGGAAAAAGGTAGGAATAGGTAGGTGGGTCGATTAGTAGAAATTGAGGAGAGAACAAAGAGCTATGGAATGGGTCCGGTGCGAAAGCTTATTCCGGATCGGTTGAATTGAAAGAGTGGATAATTATGTTTTTTTTTTAGTTGTTGAAAAATTACAAAAATAATACCAAAAAATATTTTAGTTATCAAAATGGTGTCCACATTAGACACTATTTTTTTTTCGTGATATGAACCGAGTCACGGGAAAAAAAAATTCTAAACTAAGTCGCAGGTTTTTTTGTGACTTTTTTTTGTTATTTTTTTAAGTATTCTTCTTCTTCGTCTCCTCATCTCCGGTCACCGACGGCTGATGTCTCATCGTCATCTTCCTCTGCCCGTCTACCTTGCTCCGGCCACACGTAGACCACCTTGCTCCGTCCACGGGTAGGCACGGTGGACGGAGCTTTGTTCAATGACTTCATTTCATGGTCAACGACGACAGAACAGAGAAGATGACGGCGGCAAGAAACGGAGGCATGACGATTTGGGAGGCTCTACTTACGAGCGCACGAGAACACATCGAGTCGATTCTGACAGGTCTCAGCCATTTGTTCGTCTTCATTGAGGCACATTTATGGACGAAGCTTCGTTTAACGGCTTTGTGAAATTTCATGGTCAATGACGGTGGAACAAAGAAGATAATGGTGGCAAAAAACAGAGGTACGACCATCTCGCGATACCATGGCGAGTCGATTCTGATCGGTCTTGATCGTTGGTTCATCGACATTGAGGCACGGTCGTGGACGCAACTTCGTTCATCGACTTGGTGAAGCTTGGTGAGCTCCTCCCTCCTAACAATCCTTCTCACTAGGGTGGTCTACGCATGGCCGGGTGAAGGGCGATGACGAGGAGGCACCTGATGTCGATGATCGGAGATAAGGAGACAAAGAAAAAGAAGAATTAAAAAAATGATTCACGAAAAAATCCGTGACTTAGTAGTCACGGGTAATTTTCCGTAACTCGGTCCAAATCATGGAAAAAAAATACTAGTGTCCTACGTGGACAATAATGTTTTGGGCAATGTTTCTGTAATTTGCCATGAACAATAGCAACTTTTTAGAAAAAACATTCATCATGGCAAGTCTCAATTTTAAAAAAGGTAAGTTTCATTTACGATATTAGCATGTTAGTTATTGATATCAATCCATGTTTACGATAGTAGATTTTTCTTCATTTTTAATCCTCATATTTTAATATTTTTGAAAAAAAATTCATTCAAAACCTTTCAGAATGAACCTTTTCGGGTTCCAATCTAACCCCGATAAAAAGACGGAAGAGACTAATTGTTACGTTTCGGATTTGGTTATTACTGATCTGGGATAAAATGGGTGAATCAAGATTTTTGACCTGTTTTGGGGTTAAAAAGAAGAGGAAGAACAGGCGACAAGGATTTGTCTTCAATGTGGGAGACGGGGTTCAATTTCCGGTTGATGTGAATGCCCATCTCTCACTATTTCGCCACTCACTCGGTAAAAAATAAGAAACTTAAAAATACCCATAGTGATTTCTTTTATAAATTTTAGTTTATGCTGGATATCTATATATTACATTACTTTTGTATAACTATTTCAATAGAGTTGGCGAGCTTTGAGATTTGTTTTCGAGTCTGAAGCCAACATAGAAGAGTAATTATCAACAGATAAAGGTCGATTCTTTCGTAGTTCAAGTCATAAAGTTGACAATACTCACCCCACAAGTTAGCCATATCATTCGAGCACAAGAACTTTTGAGCCGCAACTAGACTACACAACTTCAAGATATGTTTAGAGAAGATAATCAAGTGACATATTCTATAAAAACATGTTTTGTCTATATAATTTGATTATGTGATATCTGATTTATCTTTTAGTTTATGTATCGATTCATATTTGAAGATATAAAATAATTATTCTCCTGTATTGATCCATATTCATAATATGATTTTAACACGTGGTTAATAAAAATTGAAAAGTGTATAGCTCCTCAATTTTTACCGAAAGATTATTTTAATTAATTTTAAAAATTAAAAATTTTCCTCTCACGCTCTGTCTTTTCTTCTCTTCCTCATCATTTATTTCTCTCTACTTAGGTAGGAGATGTCGGTAGCCTTCATGCCACGCCACCAAGGCACCACTATCATGCTGTCCACAATGTCAAGTATCCGAATTTTTATGAAAATATATATCTAATTCAGATTTAGGATATCATACATTTTGTTCACTCTAACCTACTATGTCACTATTCAGCTCTCGTTATAATGCATCATACATCATAGTACATTCAAAGACGTTCACCAAATTTTTGATGGATGAATTAACATAAACTATTAGCGTTATACAAATGAAAAATATAGCTATGCGAAGAAGAGAGAAAGGACAGCAAAATGGAAACCGTTTCTCCCATTTGACATAACAAATGATATTGAGAGATGAGTTTTAGGAGACAATACTCCGAAATTTCTAAGGTTTGAAAAATTAGGAATAAGATTATTTCTTAATAAATTAGTTCATATTTTTTAGAAATCGAATTCATTAGTCATTGACACCCATTTTTTTTTTCTCAACTAAAACTAAGTTATCATGTGAAATTAACAAAATATATACCCCTCCCTTCAATCAGCTCACCTCCATCAAGTTAACTTCCACCCACCCTATCTCTCACCGTTCCTTATAACCAATAAAATAAATCATTTACTACTAGAGTAAATTACCGCTCGAGTCACAATATACCATCAGAAAAATTAAGAAGCTGTACATCAAATATCAAGAAAAAAAACCAGAGGGAAAAAATACAGTGGTTTAATTATACCTCAATGCAAATGAAAATGTTGCAAGAGATCAAATTAAGTGTGTTTGGTCATCGTTCAAAAAGTAGCTTTTGTCTTATCGTTCATTTTTTACTAATCCTAATCAATATCAATTTGGAACAGGGAGTTGTACTGTTTACGTTTGAGATTAGGTTTATTTAGTTTTAAGAGTTATACGACAACCGGTTGAGATGGGATGCATATGTTTTTTTTTGAGATACTATTCTAATACCTATTTTAGTACAATGTACCAAGAATCCAATTTTGGACTTCCCAAAGCTCTTCTCACCCTTATGCCGTTGAACCAAAGGTTACTCGGCATGGGATGCATATGTTTGTTTCAATCGAGATGTGGTTAAATGGTTAAAGCAAGAGAGGGGTATTTTGCTGAACTCAACTGACAAGTTAGACATAATTAGTCTTGAGATTAACAAATTTAATTTTTAAAATTCTGTGACTAAATTACTAAAGACTGAATTTATTAGTACATTATATCAAAACTCAAAACTTCTTAGTATCTTTTCTTTTTAATTTTGATATCTCTATTTGAAATAACGATACGGTATGTACTTGCATGTTAGCCACGCTGATGGATGATGATAGTTGCTACAATCCAATTGACCAACCAGATGGAGACATAGTTTCTTAATATGTGAAGGAAACTAGAGTCCTTCACTGTCTTGGCTAAGAATAAATGATGCAGCTGCAACTAGATGAGATGGTATGGGAATAGATTTTTGTTGTATATAGTGTTAAATAAAGTACAAACAGCCATTTTCCCATGTTCCGGTGACGCCAACGGAGCCATGTTACTTGAGTTGACCTTCTGTTTGAAAGTTGGCCGATCTCATTTCATACTCCAATTATATATAGTCATTTTCCGTCTCGCCAATCCCTAACATAAATGGGATATTGCTTGCACGTCCTCAATCTTGGACTTGTAGCTATAAATGCCATTCACGTGTGTGATGTTCTACATTTGATATGATGTTTACCCTCTTCAATTTGTAGTGTTAAGATACATCTCTCCCATTTTCCAGTCCCACCTGGTTGTAAAAAATATGTGGTGGGTATAACTGTGAGAATGTCCGAAATGATCTTGAAAACGGATCTGAAATAGTCATTTCAAAAGTATCTAAATATTGATAATAGAGAAAATAGAAAATTAGTAGATAAATCTGGTAGAGAGGGTAAAATTGTTAAGAGACGACAAAAGAGTGATTTGAGAAAAACGGTGTGTAACATAGATGTCGTGTGCGTTTGATGATGATTTTGAGATGGTCCTTTAGCTCTTGCACATGCCCCTCGTTGTACAGGAGATCAAAAGTTCTAACACCAACCAAATTTAAAAGAAATTGGTCGGGTTTTAGGGGAATAAGTTTCAGTAGTGAACACTTTCTTTTTAGGTAAAAATTGATGTAATGATAAAAAGAAGTGATATATAATACGAATCACCCGAAGAACAATAGTCAACAAGCTTATTGGTGAACTTAGACTGAAACTAACAACTATATTTTAACACTTACTCATATTTCACTTTTAATGAGAGATCTCCTTGTCTTGAATTCTAGCCTTTTACGTGTAATCCATATTAATTCACAACTCCTCGTTCAACAACGAACTCGTCATGTATTCTTCATATATTTTTTAACCTGTCGCGTGAAAACTGTACCACTTTCTAAATTGTGAAAACTAGAAACACAAGTAAGATCATTTTCCAATCAGAATTTGGAGACGCCACTAAAAAAATTAAAGTATATATATCCTTATTATTGTTTTGTAACACTAGAATCGAATTGATCACACATACAGGCTGAAAGTTACTACAATTTTACTGAGACGTAGTCAATGGTCACAAAGCTCCAATAAGTGCGCCGGGTTACCAACAACACATCGCAAAAGGCATATGCGGATGCAGGAAGGTGAAGAAAACGATTATGTCGAGCCCATCAAATGTGTGTGCTGCACCTGTAATATTCAATGCCGAAAATTTTATGTCATTTTTTATATATTTAATTGAAATTTAAATTATTCGATATAATATTGTCTATATATCAAGTAACTTAAAAGATTTTAATTAGCCTTACAACAAAACATGATCAACTGATTTCTTTTTTCTGTTACTTTGCAAAAGACTGATTTTTCATCTCTAATAAAGTGGTCGACGGGAACAGTAGCCGCTGAGGATAGGAGCGAGCGACTAAACGACAAATTCAGCAGTTCCCAGGTGCGGCGTTCGGCGAAAAGATTAAGCTCACTAAATTCTTTCTTTTTCTGAACTAGCTTATTAAATTCGCAGTTTGCTTATTAAATTCTCCGTCGACCAAAATTATACTAGCATCTTCAATTATATGAGATCAGTAGTTTTGAGACGATTTAGTAATGCGTATAAAATCGAACTCGTGCGTTAATGAAAAAAGAACTGTTTGGTGGTCAGGTTTCAGAGCCAATTAATTATGTTAGATTTTTTTAAAATAATAAAATAGTACAATTTTAGGTAATTTTAGTTCGGTTACAAACAAGTCATACCCACAACTCATATTGTATTATCAACATGTCTCTAATTTAGTCCTATGATTACCTCCGTTTCGTAAGTGCCATTAAAATATAGAGTTTTCCCATACATTGCTAGCTCTAATAATGTGTAAACCATGAACCAATGTTCCCTTTGAACCATACACGAATACCTTCCATGTCCCCCACAGTTTCTCCTTACAATTGAACCTTTAATAACTTTTTACACAAAAATTACACTCCACTAAAATTTTAATTCTGTATTTTTTTTCAAATTATGTTACACTTTGTACGTCAGAACAAATATAATTTAGTATAAGAGGGGTCATATAGAGCTCTCTTTCCAGTCCCACCCCACCAAAGGCCCCAACCACAAATCTTAGCCCCACCCACACGCCCACTCTTGCACCATTTTCTAGTGTCCTCGTGCACCGGTCTTTTCGAAAAGAGAAAAAAAAAACCATTAAGACAAGCTCCGCTGCTTCATCTAGCTAGTACTATATCTGGTGATCATTTGATGGCGGGAACACAGGGAGACAGAGCTTCGGCGGCTGGTCCGTGCGGAGCGTGCAAGTTCCTCAGGAGGAAATGCGCGTCGGACTGTGTGTTTGCACCCTACTTCTGCTCGGAGCAAGGTCCGGCCAGGTTCGCGGCCATCCACAAGGTGTTTGGAGCTAGCAACGTCTCCAAGCTGCTCTTGCATGTTCCTGTTGCTGATCGTTGCGAGGCGGTCGTCACTATTGCCTATGAAGCTCAAGCCAGAATGAGGGATCCTGTCTATGGCTGCGTTGCCCATATCTTCTCCTTACAGCAACAGGTAATTATTATTAAGTATTTTTTGTCTTAACTCGCAAATTTGAAGACAGAGTTTTTGGAGTTAGCTCACTCTTGTAAGATATCAATTATTTGTCCCAGCCAAAAGGTACAATGATAACTTGAGGTTATCTTCTTCTTCCTCAGGCTTAGTGCCGCCAGTCTGTTAACATTATGAAACTATTCCAGGCCAAGAATTTTATTTAACTAGTATAAATAATGTGATATATATATATATAGTCATAATAATTTCATATTGGTACTAATTTATTGTAGGTGGCATATTTGCAAGCCCAAGTGATGCAAGCGAGGGCTCAACTTGCCCAAAATATGATCCATTCATCGTCACACAACGTTGGAAATCAGTGGCAACAAGCAAGCATTTCGTCGGGAGGGGTGGCCAATTCTTCTTTTCCGGAATACAATTATCAGCCACACAATTACGCGAACCCAATTTCTCCTCAAAGCTCCCTCGATTCTGTTAGTTATACCAATGATGGAACTGTAATAAGTAGTATCCAGGATATCAACAGTAGAGATCATCAAGAGTTTGCATTTCAATCTTGTTCCAGGAAAAGACCATACGAGAATGGTATTAATGGGGATTTGGGTGAACTTCAGGCGCTGGCTCTTCGGATTATGAGGAGAGAGTGATTAATTTAAGGAGTTTATTTTTCACACTTCTGAGATGGAATTGGCAAGAAAAGGCACTGGCTAGCTAGAAGGGTTTCCTTTTTCCGTTATCATTATTGTAATGAACGACTTTAAGGACCAAGTGAATTTTGTGGTTATTTTGATATACAATAGTCGGATATTTTCGAACTTGATTTATTTGGCGATTCTTTTAATTAGTGAAAAGAAAGTAAAAAAGTAAGTGACTATTGAGTTGCATCATTGTACTCCGTAGATAAAAGTAAGACCGGAAGCGACATTTTTAATGTGTTGATCTTAATAAAGTATGAAAGGGCAAGTTTCTTTTTCCTTAACTACAATAATGAGAGTCACAAATATATAGTGCTTACGTTGCAATCTAGTTTTGTTATCTTATCCGAACTCGATTAATCTAAATTCAAGTCATGTAGTATTTTGAAAAATAATATTTTTATAACAAGATTTGACACATATATTTATTAGTTCATGAATTCTGGAACTTTTAATTAAGTAATATTATAATTTACCTATCTAATGGTATATATAATACTTTTTTGAGAAAAAAGTTAGAACAAATAATTTATCTATTCGTTAATTTTTTTTATATTATAATACTCGAACCTATCAGGTTCAGTTGCAAAATCAAGCAGAAACAAACTTGAACCCTATATTGTCTTTTTCTGGATTAAGTAAAAAACGAATGTGGCGCACGAATCCCTATGTAACTAATAGATTGAGATGGTCGTCGGTTGCCTTCATAGTCAATAAAATTTAATCATAGCTTAGTGTCTCCCAGTTATGGTTGAAAACGATTGCTTTAAGAAACTAGAATATTATTTCTTTTAGGCAAAAGAAAGACGGAAATAAAGTTATAGGGAAAATGCACGGGTGTTAGTAAATATGTTATTACTGAAATGGCTGGGATGGGGATAATATATTCTAATCAATGTTGAGAATCGCACGACTGTTTATTAAATATGTTTAAAATAGGGATTAATATATTAGAAGTTTGCTCGAAATAAAATAGGGATTTGTGGACCGATGATTGCCTATCACTCTTTCGAAGTGCCAATTAGGGTGTTGGATCACCCTCGAGCTGAGTACCATGGTTACCTCACTCACTTTTGGGCTTCTGTGCAAATAAGTAGGTTCACCTAACATAAATACTCCTGGCGAATACCAAAGTCGACTACATAAAACTGTGTAGTTTAGTCAAAATATATCGACTTAAATTTTTAGTAATGTATATTATATTTTGGTAAGTAAATATATAGTATTAAAGAAAATGACAAAAAAATCCAAAAATATGCTTACTGTTAGATATATATATTTTTGTTAATCGTTGAAATCTGAATTATTTAGTTCAATAACGTGTGAATATTAATATAAATCAGAATAAAAAATTACTTCCTTGAATATAATATCTAACAATGTTGTAACCTTGCATGCTGATAAGCAGACAAGGTGTCTCCTGGATTGAATGAACGGGGCTACATTATGGGGAACTAGCTTTGACAATTTTGATCAACTTCGATAAGTGAATCAATTAGTTGGCCAAATTATAGTTAACTTTGTATAATTAATTAGGTCATCACGTCCATACCGTGCTTAAAGCAAAGTCTTCACATACACGACTCTTGGCAGCACCCATATAACCCCCTCTCTCCAAAAGGTTAATTTTCTCTATCGACAACAAAATGTATGCGCTTTTATCTTTTGAACGAAATTTTGATTATGTATGTTCATAATCTATATATTTCCATCTGTCCTTAAGATTTTTATAGTTTCTTATGAAGTCATTAATCTTCATATGGCAGACTGCAGATTGAGTTGGTTAGGGATGATGACGTATTTCAATGGTGAACAATGGTTGTTCTCAATAGATAGAGTCAGATGAAGCCACAATGCTTCGCAATAAGTACTCCGAACCCTAAAACTTCCGAGAGGGAGAAGCCAAATACTCAAATATCAACTATGGAGGTGCGGATAGCACTTTGACCGTGCCCATTTTGTAGCAAAGTGAGACCCAATTTTCTATGTTTATGTGAAGCAAGAATGTTTTGAACATTGTAAAGTTATCTCACATGCGTGTAATAACCATATTATGTTATCATGTGACTCATACTTTTGTTAGAAATTTAGTAATATTTTATGATCGTTTATATGAAAGAATATGTAATTCTCCCTCCTTATTTTTATAATAACATTTATCTCTATGTTAAGATATCAGTTATAATTATTTTTTAGAATAATATAAACTTATTTTTTGTTTCTGTTTTTTGTGTATAATAGCTAGTTAGACATTTTTTGCTTTATTCTCGATGCTCGTTTTCGCTTACGTATTTATAGGTCCAGATCCATTTCTTTTTTTGAGGGTAAGTCCATATCCATTTCCCCACAAAAGCATCATTGGCCACCGTGGGTCCCATCGTTAAAGGCAACTGTAGTTTCCAATATAGCAGGATCTCTGCCACGGCCCACTTTGTGTTTTTGACTTTTTTCCGGTTGAAACCAATAGGCTCTAAATTACAAAAGCAAAGCCCCTTGCAATGAAGGCCCGAAAGCCCACTGGTCAAGCGCATAAAAATTAAAAAATAAATGATGACTTGAATCTGGATTACTGGTAACAGTATTATCCATATTGGAATGTCAAAAACAAAAAAAAAACAAAAACCAATGATGTTTTTCACATGTCCTTACAGAAAAAATTTAACTGATTGCAACTTAATTTGATGAAGGAAAACATGTTATTCTGTAAGAGGGTCTTTCCATTAATGTCGCAAGGAATTAAAATAATGGCATGCAAGGACAACCAAACCGATGTACACGGCATGGAATTCAGTTTCCCAATGCACCATTTTTATTAAGGAACAATTAAACACGAGCAAACATATGCACTTAGAAATATTTTTAGTACGCAAATCTGCAATTTACGTTTCAAGTTTTTACAATTGGCTTTTGAAATTAGTGAAGAGTGCCAGAAATGCCTCCCAACAAATAGTGACAGCCATGCTCCATCTTGGCGCTTCACATTTCTCCCATGATTAGTGAAAGACAAGACAATGGAAACCCCTCTCCTGATCCATGGCTTTCATCCCTGAAGGAATGTATCAGCCTTGTGTTAGAGAAAAATTGAAACATTATTATTCATATACACTAAAGTACACGATTATTTGATGCATAGTTGTTCCCTAGAAAAAATAAGTAAAATGTGTACAATCTTCAAGAAGAACTAGTAGGCCAAAGGAAACTTGGTTGCGCTAGAGGGACAGTGTTATACCATATGATATGGATTAATCTAATAGAATAGTAAATGTTGGTTTCAATAAATCTTAGAACAACTACAAAATCAATTCTCCACGGCACTCTTTAGGCCTCAAAAGCAAGATTCATAGTTTGTGCAGGGATAAGGTAGCTTATCGTAGAATTAATTATTTCATAAATTCACAAAAAAACGTGGTACAAGTTCCCACACTAGCATTTATATAAATCCTTGAAGAACAAATGTGCAACGTTTAAAACACAAAGGAATCTTCAAGAGAACAAATTAAAAAATAGTACACTATATATGATGCTCGTGTTGAACACCTAGTTGGTTGTTGTTGACTCTCATGTTCTAAAAATGTCTGGATAAGCAAATGCACGTGAGGCACATAGATAAAATAAGGAGCAAAGAAATGAAGCAAATTAGGCCATTATGGGAATATAATGCACGAGGATATATAGAACACCAGCAACTTCCTTGGGATCATAAAGTATATGTCAAAATAAGGGAACCCTCAGATGTTGTCAGGCTGTAGTTGCACGAGTATTGAATTTTTTTGAAACCGTAAAATTATATTTCAGGATCATTACATACCAAGACGGGAAGCGAACAATTGCACGAGCTAAGCAAACTGACAAGTACTGGATTTCCTTTTTTTGTTGTTCTTCAAGAGAATCGCATACCTCATGATATAAAGAAGAAGGCAAATCTCAACAATGAACAACTCTTTTTTTATAAGTAGCACGAGTCTTTCATTATCACCCACATAAAACTACTAATAATCATACATTAATCAGCCTGTAACCTCACTGATCTACGGACATGAATGTTAAGAATTCAAGATTGTCCAAATTTATAAGAATCTAAGTTTACTTAAGAGGTGAAAAATGTTTAAGTACTTATAGGTCCATAATATATAATAACAAGTTATTATTGACCCCAAGAGGGAAATTCTCCTCACTCACTAAACTGAGTGTTCTCAAGATCCGAAGGAGAAGAATGAGTGAAGGATTTTTTGGTGGACAAGGATCTCCATTAGCTACGGCTCCTATCCTTTTTATTTATATATGCTAAGCAACAGAGTACGAGATGATTCACTTGGAAAATTATATAGACATAAATTAAGGAACCCAAAATTTTGGATAGAGTTTCTTGTCTTCACCAGCTACGATTGGGTGTCCTCATGAATGTTGAATGTAACTAAATGCCGCTGACTGGAGATCATCCATGTCTTGGTAAGTCCATTGCCTGTTCTCTGCTTGGATGTCCATGGAAGAGAAAGAAAGCGAAGCCTCTTCCAAGTTGTCGAACGAGCCCTGCGAGTTGCCGCAATGGCCACGAAAGCCAGAGCCCACGAACCCATTTTCGGGATAAGGGATGTTGTTGTCGGACATGTTTTGGTTGAATTGGGGTAGCAAGTTTGGTTGGTCCTGATGACCTGAGTGGAACCAACTTTGGAGGTCTTGGAATTGGTAACTTGGAGATGGTTTCCCATGGTTTTTGTCATTAGGGTTTGACATAGCTACGCCGTTGAGGATGGTTTGAGCTGCCTGTTCCTTGAGAGAAGCCAGTTGGGCTTGCAGATTAACGACCTGTTCATCAAGTTCAAGCTCATAAGTTAAAAAGTCAAAGCTATGTCAAAGATCGGATGTAATTCCAAGGAGTAAAAGGGTCCAAACCTGTTGTTGGAGAGCGAAAATGTGGGAAACACAGCCATAGATCGGATCCTGAAGCCGAGCTTGAGCTTCGTACGAGATTGTAACCGCAGCCTCGCAACGATCAGTCACAGGGAGATGCGCTAGCAGCTTGGAGACATTGCTTGCGCCAAAGACTTTGTGGATAGCTGCAAAGTGGGTAGCTCCTTGTTCATGGCAGAAGTAAGGTGCAAAGACACAGCCTCTCACACATCTCCTTCTAAGGAACTTGCAAGCTCCACATGGTGAACCAGAGCCTGACATTTTTCAGATGGGTCTTAATTAAATTCTAATAATTGGGCTTTTTTTAATTAAGCTGTTTTGGAGGAACCAAGAGCCAAGAGAAATGGAGGAAATAAATTAGGTTTGAGAAACATGGATCGTCACAATGGTTATAAACACTTGAGTAGAGGGTGGTGGATCAAATTATAGGGAATACTTAATTACATACTGTTCCCTCAATGGACTACATACTTGATTATTTTTTCGGATTGATATGACTTAATTTTAGTATTAAACTCTCCAATTCTAAAAGATTTTTATATCCCTTGAATGAGATTCCTTTAAGCATCCTTATAAGACAAAAGAGCTAGTATAAACCAACCCCATTTCTATTTGGTTGATGATTGACTCTATTATAGCTCAATACATGATTGTCGTTTGTTTGTTCAATCAATTCAGTGGTTTTTCGACAAAAAAAATCCCCATATTATGTTTACGAATATAATGAGGCCGAAAATTGAACCTAACAAGTTTAATTATGGTGTAAATTTAATCTAAAAAATAGTGTTACTGAATTATCTTTATGTTGGGGTCAAGAACAGTAATGTTTAAACGTCACTTATAAGGGGAAGTGAAAATAGAATAAATATTGGGATTTATAAAATTTACTAGCCACATTTATGATGTCAGATTTAGAATTACAGCCATGTTTAAAAAATTATTATGACAGTGGTAACAAATCTCCTGGTCTCTTTATCAAAATCATATAATTATAAGAATCTAGTCACTAGTCAGTATTCAGTACTAACACGGTAAGCTGAATTTATAATATAATCATTTAGTATGCATAGAGAAATGAGGTTTAAAATTTTAACTATACAATAAAAATTAGTATATAGTATGTTAGTGTTATCTGAAACAAAGAAAATGACGCAATAGGTTTCCGGAAACCGCAAATCAATTTATAAGCGGTGAAAATATTTGATATAGCCTGCGAAAACCATTTGATACACCACTTGTAGATTGTTGTTTTAGATTAATAAAAAATCAAGTTTGAGTTATATATAATATAATAATATAAAATATTTATTACAAAAATTATATCATGAAACAAATTGTCACTTTCCAAAAATTCTACATAATTTGAATCTAAATTATTTAGCACGGTCATAAAATCAGATAACCGGTAAAAAAGAATTACAGATCGTTGAGGCGCATAAATAACTTTTCTGTACAGTTTTACTTGTTTCTGGTCTATGAATGTATAACCTGATTAAGTTAGATACAGAAGAGGTCAAAGATTTTCTCACACGTGAGTTCTCGCTGGCGGTGAATCAGACGGGATGAGAATAATTAGGAAAATTAGCTAGTGGAAGTAATTGCATATAATATTTTTTAAATTATATAAAAAATTCGAAGATAACAAATAATTCTTGACCATTTCGTAGCATTAATGGCCCAAATCCTAAGCAAGTGCTTCTCGAAGTTGAACATCTAATTCTTCGAAATTTGTTTATTTTGGTCTTTTGTCTTTTATGAGTGTATATGTGGAGCGGAGAGTTTATCGCTCAATAAATACTTGATTTAAAATCGACGAAGGGAAGATGTTTCTAACAATTTTAAAATGAAAGATGTGGGAGTCATATCTCAGATGCCACCGAGGACTAATAGTACTCGCCTTCAGAAATGTAGAAGATGAAGTTAATCAACGGGTCACTACCTTATTTTTTTTCTAAAACAAAAAGGTCACAAACTAATTTTAGGCCGTCAAGGAAGAAACCATTATACGATGCATTAAGAAATAGCTCTACTCTAGCCCAAAAAAAAAAATTGCCTTAGAAACGTAAAAATAAAATAAAAGAAGCCTATAATTTAATCATTGATGTAAAAAAAAAATACCAATCAAAAAACAATTTACTCTCAAGGAACAATCTGACTAGACAGGGGACCCACATTGCAGCTTTACTACTAACCCAGTTCGATTTTGGTGTCATTCTCAAGTGACTTCTGAGCGTAGCATCTAAAAGAGTGTTGGATGATTGGGTGGATATGAACATGATGTGGTCCAACGGGAAGTCTCCCTGGCTAGCAATTTCTCCTGATGTTCGAGGAAATAAGATCCTCTTCAGAATCTTCTTAGCTAACGACAACTCTTTGTTTAATTTTCTGAACCAAACCCAATTCCTCATGGACGTTGTAAAGCTGGCATGACTTGTCAAAAGTCAATGGAGAACCCATAATCCGAATTGTTTTTATTAAGAAGATGCAACTTTTGGATCGACCACCTGAACCTTTAGACAGAGCAGAAGTCAGAATGTTGAGGAAAGTGCAAGTAGGAAGTTTCTGGATGTTTGATGCCTTGCTTATTTACAGGTCGATATGCACAAAGTAACCCATACTTTTATTGGTTGATAAACGTAGTATTTAACTTATTAATCCAAGTTCAAACTGAGTAGAATCTTTAATGGATAATAAAATTATTTTAACAAGTATAATATATTTTCAAAATTTGAAATTGAAGACCTAATTAAATAAATTAATAGAACAACATTCTATCCATTTGTTCTAATTGCTGGGTGGTACAAAATAGTCCATACTCGACACACGTCCAAGTACAGGTAATCAGATGATAATTTAAGAGGACACTTGAGAGGAAGCATATTCCAAACCTGAATCAAACAAAAGACAGTGACATTGCAATAATACTACACGGGGGAGCACGAATTGTACTGAAAAAGAAGAGGATGCGATAGTACTATTCTTTTGATCCGTTGGTTTTGTTTAAGCTTTTAATGGTCTCAGCCTGTCGACCAATAGTGGTTTTGTGATTAACTAATTTGGGATATGAACATTAATTAATTTATGCTACTTTTTCATGTCACACATATGCACCAACATGTAGGCCTCGCCCAAATTAGCATCTGGGTCGCACATGCAAAACCCTAATTATGTATGAGACCCAAACTAACACGATGCTCAACTTACTCTCGACTCATTGTACTACATTTTCTTAGTTCCAGGATTTTTTTTAAAATTAATTTGTTATACCATAATTATCACCAGTGATTCAACTACTTTCGTGAATTTATACTACTGACTTGTACTATTAGATGAAATACACTTTAACTATTCCCTCAATAATTTTGTCCTTTTTTTGTCTCCGTCTAGTACAATGTATACAAGTTACTTGAACTAGTTCTTTTTTCAACTAGCTGTAATGTATTTAGAATGTTATTGCCTACAAGCCACTCGAAAATAAATATGATTACAAAACAGAGGTAAAATACATAGGTGCAACAACATAAAGACAAAACATGGGCATTTTCACCTATCCGTTTTCATGAGATCTTGGGTTTTTGTAATGACAATTGTAACTTGCATTTTTCCATTCTCCATTTGTCGTATATATATTTACAAGCATTCGATTACTGCAATATACCTCGATCCAACGAACAAATGTTCAATGTAACTCCAAACAACAAATCATAGATGCCACGGACTATCAGCATCTGTACATATTTTTAAACTACATGTAAAAATTTCACATATAAAAAGCAACTAGTCGTAATAACATATTTCATAAGAAATGGAACTAGCCTATTATAACCTCTGTTTGATACAATATGTCTTCAAGTACAAAGCTGCCTCATATATAGCAGATCCAAAGCATTTGGATTTATTTTTTAATTTAGATCAAAACTCGTTCTGAAGAAATTTTACATGAAAACTTATCGTTACAATATTACTATTTAAAGACCAAGAACTTAAATCAACTCTTGTTCTCTAAATCAGAGTCACACAGTGATTTCTCAATAATTTTTTTGATTCCATGACATTCCTCTGAAAAAAATATGTGTGCACTTGTAAACAAGTTGCTCTATCTAAATGAGCTACGACTCTTTGTGTTTGTTGTTGGTAATTCATGTTTTATCAGGTCGAAAATATATTATCAAGATAACTAGTTGATAGTAATATTAAACAAACACTTAAGATTAATTATTGAGAAAATTATTTGAGCTTAATTATATCTATAATTTGAATATTATTGAATAAATTATTATTAAATATCTATTGGATAACTTTGTCACGTTCAAAATAACACCTGAATCAAGAATAGATATCTAGTAGTATAAACCAAAAACAATAACTATTTAAAATACATATATATATATATATTTCAAATTAATTTATAATGCAAGCATCTAATATAACCAGACTGCATTTACTATTATTTGATTTCTTGTTCAGTAATTAATGCAAGTAACATTAATGGTACAATATGTTTCTTCCAAGTACATAAACAATTTAACTAATATAAAAAAGAACCTCTCATGCTAACTTTCAAAATGTCTTCTCAATTTTAATCTCGAAAATTTGGTTTTCCTTGTTTTCCCATTCCCTATTTTGTTTGCTAGCTTGTCCGACCCCTGCAAGGTTATCTGAAAGTGCGCATGTTATGTTTGATTTGGAGCCTCGCGTTACCTAATTGATAGGACGCTTAAAAGTAAATAGCAATACATCGCCCAACTGGACCCTTTAAGCAGATGCAGCTGAAAATGTTTGCCCCTTTTTTGTTATAAATAATCATTAATTATACCCACACAAAAATAAAGTTGCCTGAGACAAGCAACTATAGGCTAAAAAATACTTGTGGTAACTAAACTGTTCCAGATTTTCATGATGGTCATTCAACTATTTTATTTTACATGTTAGTCATCCAACTACAATTTTTTTTCCTGTGGTCGCTCCAACTTCAAGATCTTGTAGCTGAAGACGATTCCTGGTTGAAGAGAAATTGAGAATCTTATTTTTCTGGTCTTTCAGTTTATATATTTAATATCTTTATGCTAAATTGTATTAATATTAATATTATATACATTTAAACCATAGGTAAAGTACCCTCATACTATATACGGAGTTGAAACCACGAGGCTCACTAAAAATTCATTGTTGTGACACACTTTTGAAAAAGAAAAACTGGCTGAGGAAAATAACACTCGAAGTTACTACTAGTTTTTCACTCCGCACCTTCACCCTTGTCCATGAAGATTTCTAGTGAAATCTACCCGAGACAAATGCATTACAAATCTATCCGACGACAAACTACAAATTTAGTGATATTTGGGCCGCCCAATTTTTCAATTTTAATTTTACCATACTCGAAAAGAAATGAAACTAACGTAAAATTTTAATAACTAATATTTTTTGTTTTAACTTGCTGAAAATTGAAGTCTTGAAATGTAATATCCCAATATATAAATAAATGATTATTTTGAGAAGGCATCTTTTGGAACACATGGATCGACGTATTAGGAAAGCAGGGGGGCTGTCTGCATGGCATGGAGCTCATTGGCCGCCACCAGGACCACCATCTGAAATGGGTTTCAAGACGTGTACCTGTTTGCCACTCTAGTATGAAAAGGAAGAGTGATATTTGAGACAAGTAGGCATCTTATATTAATTAATTAGTACATGGTTCGTATTATATTAAGGAACCATGTCCTTTGTAAAATATTATAGGTTTGCTCGCATAAAAAACTCATTGTAAGAACATTAGGCCAATTACCATAAGTAATTGTCTGTTTTATAAAAAAACACATGTAATTTATCTCTTATAGTCTCTATCCTAGCCGAACTCTATTCGCTACAAATTTGTCTTTATGTTTAGGCTAGATATATATCTTTCTGTGAGAATATTTGTAGGGGTCGTTATTTATATTTTTATTAGGATACTCGTTTTATTTTTGTTTTTTTATCTAGTTATTTGTTAGACTCATAATACATGTATCTAATCTATATTTATGTCCTAAATTATAAATTTATTTATTTTATACCAATCTTTTCTATTCCTCGAGCGTAATATAGTTCTTTCATTATCTTTATTTCTTATTTTTTGACCAATTTTTTTTTATTGCATTCCCATTATGTGTTCACGGAATGTTACTACTATTGCAATTTAACGTAAAAATATGATTTTTTTTATTAGGGTTCTCTTTTACTGGTACATTTTTTTTTCAATGATGTTTGGTGTTAATTAGCTAAACTATTTGAATATTTATTAATAAATTATTTGAACACTCCATTTGTATGAGTGTTCAAATAAAATAGTATATTTGGTTATATCAAATGATTTATCTGGTTATATTAAATTGTATGTCATACTAAATATTTATTTTGATAATATTAATTATGAATATTAGTAAAATATATGTTGAATTGGTATAGTCGGTTATTTCAAATGGTTTAATTTAATAATATTAATTATGATCAAATAACTTAATATATATCATTATAAACATACTTATTCAATTTAGATTAAATGGTTCATATCGATAATTTAAATGGTTTTAATATTACAATAAAATAGTATACCATGTTTTTTTTTCGGAAAAATAGTAGTATACCATGTTATCTTTGAGTAATTTGAGGTACTCTGATTTATTATTATACCAATTTTTTTTAAAAATATTTATGTGATTTTTTTTCAAGAATAACTAATTATTATATCCATCTATTCTCCTCCCCATTTTCCTCTAACGCATATTCCTAGCACCATATCTTTTTATTTTTTTTTCTTTTTTATTAATAAAATGTACACGATCAACCTATAATAAGGAATACATGACCAAATCCATCATAAAAGAATTCCAAGATCATCGTGGTCAGTTAGAATCCCACTCGACGATTTTATTTAAAACTCTACGACATCCGAAGAAAACTATGAAAAATAAGACCCATGAAAAATTAAGTAAAAGGACAATGGAATAAATTAATACCCTTTTCCTGTTTAAACAAACCGAAAAAAATAAGACATTTTTCTATTGGGTAGATTGATTACCGTAGCTCGTAGCTGTAGAGAGATGGGGTTACCATTAAATCGGCTAGCTCGAAAGATCAAGACATTCTCACAAATAGACCTGACCACGGTTCGAATTGGAATAAATTTGAATCAAATTGATTCAAATTTAAATTATCAAAATACTAAACCATATTTAATTTGTCCAAGGGCGAATTGAATAAGAATTATAAACCTTCGAATTCGAATTGAATCCAAATCGAATTCGAATTGGTTCTTAAATATTAAATATTATATCAAAAATTTAAAAAATAAGGAATAAATGTTTAATATTTTTTGGGCAAAAATAAATTAAAATTTGAGTTTGCACTTAATGTGCCAGAATAAATTGTCTACGATTTAGGGTTTAAGGATTTCATGATTTAGGGTTTAAAAGTTTACACTTTAGTATATAATTAAGTTTAGGATTTTAGGATTTAAAAGTTGGGGTTTAAAATTTATGATTTAATAAATAATTGAGTTAGAGCTTCATGATTTAGGGTTTAGAATTTAAGATTTATGGTTTAGTAAATAATTGAGTTTGAGATTTTTTTACACCAATATATGTATACATATTATATACAAAATTTAATCAAATTTACTACAAATTAACTCAAATTGAATTTGCCGGTTTGACAAATTATAAAAATCTCAACCCGAATTCAATTCGTACTATTACGAATTTGAATCGAATTATTGATGAACCAAATTATATACGAATCGAATCAAATTATTAACGAATCAAATCGAATCGAATCAAATTACGAATTAGATTCAATTCTTGACCAGGTTTACAGTAACAAATATCTACCCCTATTGTCATGCAGCCAACCGTGCCTCTTGAAGTTTTTGCTATTGTTCTTAAACAAAACTTTTTTTCTATTGGGTAGACAACGTCACTAAATTATTCCGATTTCCCAAATATCCTACTTGGCTGTATCCACTCTTATTGGGCTCCTAGTTAATTGGGAATAATATTAATAACGAATTAGATCCGATTCTAGTTATTGAAAATGTATTGATGTTAATATTTGTAAGAAGAACTTTTCATCTTTTAAAATTTTTATCCGGTTCAAACTTAAGTTAATTGGCTAAGTGAACTTTCTAACAAGGAGTATAAAATAGTTTAATTAAAATAAACCAAAATAGTATACTTTTTGTTAATTAGCTAGGGTAATCCATGGCAAACTCGTAGATGAAAAATCTAGTTTTAGGCATTATCCCAAAGTATTACTAGCATAATTTAATAGTCAACTTGCAATAGTCAATTACCATGAATACAGTCACGTCAAAACATGGTAAGAATATTTTTGTTAAATTTTATATTCTACCAACTAATTTGAACTTAGATTATATGAGTATTAAAATAATGTAATTTTGAAAACCCTAATATGCAAATGAATTATCAATTATGGTATATGAAACTAATATTGATTAGTTCAGGTGATATCAAAGGAGTCAATTATCTGACCAACATATCATAATCAACTCCGTTCCACCTTTCAACAACAAAAAAATTAATAATAGTAAATTCTGAAAATAATTGTTGCTGATGTAGCGATATACTCAATAGTGTGCCTTTCAAATTATGTTCGGAGAAGGTTAAACGAATTGATGGTGTATACGACTTAAAACTGATAGCCATAGGTAGCGGTGGTTTTGCTTACAAAAGGTCGCCAATTTCTTTTTCCACTTATTATCCTTGATAGTATAATGACTTCAATTATTAATCACTCATTCAAGGACTCTGTAATAGAAAGAAAAAAAATGCAAGATAAATATATATATATATATATATATATATATATATATATTAAAATCAAAAGAAACAAAAGTTACAAGAAGATCCAAAAACCAACAAAATAACCTCTAGTTATCTCGCATTCAACATATGTACGAAGTTGCAGCTCTCTATAAAAAATCTTGTCATGGTGAAAGTAAAACTTACGGTAGAAAAAATATATTTAGACGTCAATGTTGCGAATACTCTAAAATAGAAAAGTGGAAACCATTCAACATACGAAGAAAATAAACAAAAAAGATGAAGCAGCGAATAGATGCAGAAAATGAAACCCAGTTGAGACCAGTCAAACCGACACCTACCATATAAATGGGGCCATTGCACGTGTGTAGATGATTGCGAAATAATCTAAGGCTTCTTTTATCTGTTTCATTTAGAGAATATAACATTCTTCTTCTTCAACAACAAGGCGTCACCTTCAATTCTTGGTCACGTAGGATCTGGCACATTAAATAAATTGTTGAACCTTGACCTGTCCAAAATATTATGAAATTATAAGATTCTCCACATATACGTGCACGGAAACGGACAAAGACTAGACTAAGAGTTGGATGATGAAACAAGCATTTGGATTATAACGTTGGAAAATATCGCTAGGGCTCTCTCTCTAGTAGATAGACGAAAAAGGGGATTCTTGCAATCTAGAGACTAAATCCATCTCCATGGAGCCTCCTGCTCCAGGAGGGGCTGATGTACCGCCTTTGCCGTTACCCACTCCCCCGCGAGGTGGGAAAAAGGTTAAGAGGGGGGCTGAAAATGGGAGTTCTACCCAAGACCTAGTTCCTGTAGCACTTGTGCAGAGACCAGCTGTCGAGGAGCGCAGGAGGAAATTGTCGTTCAAGGATGCTACCATGGGTACCTCCGAAGACGATCCAAGGGATGATGGAAGCCAATCATTCAGGTTTGACCCAGAGGAACTTGTATCCAGTGACTCGGAAGGAGAAGAGGACGCCGATCCTTTTTGCCCAACGATCAGATTAACGAAGGCGGAGAAGATCGAGATGCGTAGACCCTGGTGGAAGACTTTGATAATCAAGGTTCTGGACTATAAGGTAGCATTTCCCTATCTGAAACGCCGTCTTGCTCAACTATGGGGGTTGCCCCTCGACTTTCACTTGGTAGATCTGGGTAATGGGTTTTTTCTTACAAAACCCACTTCGGATGAACTTTATGATCATATTCTGATGAATGGGCCTTGGATGGTGGCTGATAGATATGTCACCGTTCAAAGATGGGTACCGAAATTCAATCCTGCAATGGGCGGTGTCACGAAGGTTATAGCTTGGGTGAGAGTCCCGGAGTTACCGATGGAATTCTATCATAGCAACTTTCTGAAGAATTTAGCTGAGCAAATTGGCCGCCCAATTAGGATCGATACTACGACGGAGGAGCGATCTCGGTGTAGCTTTGCGAGAATCTGCGTTGAAATCGATCTCTCAAAACCATTACTGTCTAAATTCAGGGCTTGTCGGATGTACCACAGACTACAGTATGAAGGCTTACATCATATCTGTTATCATTGCGGTATGTATGGACATCTAAGCTCAAGCTGCAAAAAGGGCCAAGAGGAGGAGGGTGCTACGGCTGCAGACCAAGCCCCGACAGAGATGAACAAGGAGACACCGAAGAAGATGGATCCACAGGATTTAGAAAACAATTATGGGGACTGGATGGTAGTCCAGAAGAAACAAAGATTCAAAAGAGGTACTGCTCCCAGGACTAAGAAAGAAGAAATATACAGGGAAAAAGGAAAGGCGAATTTCCAGGGGAACAAGGAAAAATCAGGAAGTATTCCTACTGAAGCTAAATCCTCGACAAAAAATGCTGGTTATTCTGAGGAAGGTAATCATAGCGCACAGAGGACTCACCAGTTAAAGGAGGCTCAGGGAACTCTAGTAGTGAGCGTTGATCAAGTAGGCATTAAGAAAGGAAAAAGTAGTGGACAGAACCAGATAAAATCTACAGACGAAAGCTCCTCTGGAAAGAAACCAGTACAATATACTGTGATAGGCTCTACCCCAGCCAAGCCCATTAAATCCAAGATCATGCCAAAGGTTCACAGTCACGAAGGATCTAATAAGGTACAAGCCAATAAGAAGGATACGGCAATTAAAGTTCAAAACAATTGCCTGGACTCTACAAATGAGACCATTGACACTACGCAGGAAAGGGCTTCCAAGTACCTAATGTCCTCTCTTATAGATCAAGGAGGAATTGACAAAGTCCTTGAATCAGCTGTTTGTCCCATGGTGGTAGAAGTAGAGGCCACCTTTGATAGTACACCCAAGCATGATACTGACATGGTTAATAGTAGGACAGAAGTTGGACTTGCTCTCACTGGCAAATTTTGGGCAGAGGAATCTATAAATAAAACTGCAGTGAACAGTCCGAGTGAGCAAATGGAAGGGGTAATCCACACCAATGATACTTCACTTTCAGATTTGGGAGATACACAGACTAATGACCCAACTCATATGGACAATCTCCGGGAGCATTATAGTGTCAACGGGGAAAGTACTACAGCACAGGGAGATTCTATTTCCTGATTTTTCTCTGCTTGTGTTCTCTGGGAGTGTCTTTTTTCAGTTTGTGTTGCTGTTTCAGTTTATCGAGTAATGACATTGAATTTGATTACTTGGAATTGCCAAGGGGCTGCCAGCTCAAAGTGCAAGACCACTGTTAAGGAAATTGTTAGAATTCATAAACCAGATATCTTGGTTTTAGTGGAAACTTGGATCTCGGGACATCGCGCTGAGCTCCTTGCACGTGCGTTGAACTTTACTAACGTTATCCAATCGCCTATGCAGGGGCATTCAGGAGGAATCTGGGTATTCTGGAATGAGAGCTCTTCTACTCTCAAGGTGATCCAGATTCATAGACAATTTATACATATGCAGTTAGGCTCTGGTGAATCGTCATGGCTCTTCACAGCAGTATACGGACATCCGAAAGCTAATATTAGGGAGGAGCTTTGGGACCAGCTTCGAAATATTGCAGCATCTAATAGGTCACCCTGGATGATCGCTGGTGATTTTAATATTTTTCTAGCATCTGACGGGAAGCTAGGGGGAGCACCTATTCGAGGAACTTATCATGCTAAATTTAAGGATTGGATTGAAGATTGCGAACTCATCGATTTGGGGTTCTCTGGTCCGAAGTTTACATGGGTTCGGGGGGGTATTCATGAGAGACTTGACAGGGGGCTTGCGAATGCTAGCTGGAGATTAAAGTTCCCGGAGGCAAGAGTCACGCACCTTCCTCGGTGGAAGTCTGATCATTGTCCATTGTTATTCAATCTGGAGCCAAAGGTAAATTTCCAGCCGAGGAACCGTATCTTTAGATTCCAAGCTGCTTGGCTTTCGGATGTAAGATTTCATGATTTTGTGATCCAAGCTTGGTCGAAGGATGAGCCGTTGGATTCTGCCATTTCTGGGTTTATGAATCTATCAAAGGAGTGGAATATGTCTGTTTTTGGAAATGTACACATGAAAAAGAACAAGCTTATTCGCAGATTGGGGGGCATTCAAAAAGCCCTAGAACACCAACCCCATTCGGGATTGAGGAAGCTTGAGAGGTCTCTAAAAGAGGAGCTGGAAAAAACGCTGGAACAAGAAGAAATGATATGGTATCAAAAATCTAGGAAAGACTATATGAAGAATGGAGACCGCAACACTCACTACTTTCATGCATCGACCATAATAAGGAGGAAAAGGAATCGCATTGAATCTCTTAAGAATGAGGCAGGAACTTGGATTCTGGAATCAGAAGAGATAAAAAATATGTTACGGGAATATTTTAATGTCTTATATACAAAAGAACAGGGGTCTTCCCTGCTTACGAATCTTCCTAGCTCTTTTCAACCTCTTACAGTAGAGGAAAAGGAGAGGATCGGCCTAATCCCAGGAATAGATGAGATCAAAAATATCATCTTCTCTATTGCCCCATTCAAAGCTCCAGGGCCTGATGGTATACATGCTGTCTTCTACCAGAAGAAATGGGAAATTGTGAAGGAGACATTACATGAGTTTGTACTGAGTGCGTTCAGAGGCTCTTGGGATCCTCAGAAATATAATGACACTGTGCTCACTCTCATTCCCAAAGTGGATAGGCCTTCGAGACCATCTGATTTCAGACCCATCAGTTTGTGTAACACATCGCTGAAGTTGGTTACCAAGTTGATTGCAGGGAGATTTCAAGAATTTATGCCTCGCTGGATCTCTCAGAACCAGAATAGTTTTGTCCCTGGACGAACTATTATGGGAAATATTATCATCGCACAAGAGGCAATTCATACTATGAAGAGAAGAAGACAAGGAAAAGGTATAATGGCTCTAAAAGTGGATCTTGCCAAAGCCTATGATCGTCTTAGTTGGCCATTTATCAGGGATACTCTTGAGCAACTGAACCTACCAGCTGCTCTAATTGATCTCATTATGGAATGTGTAACTTCGGCCTCTATGCAAGTCTTATGGAATGGTGAGAGGACTGAAAGCTTTAAGCCAACACGCGGAATTCGTCAAGGCGACCCAATTTCGCCATATCTATTCGTTTTGTGTCTTGAGCGGCTCGGTCACCTTATCAGTAGTAAAGTTGAACAAGGAGAATGGAAGCCCTTTCGTATTTCTCAGGGAGGCCCTGCCATTTCTCATTTGTTTTTCGCCGACGATCTATTTTTGTTTGCTGAAGCTACAAATTCTCAGGCTTCCGTTATCTCGCAGGTGTTAGATACATTTTGTAAGGCATCGGAACAACAGGTCAGCAAGCCTAAGACCAAACTTTTTGTGTCCAAGAATGTATCCGGCTCGCTAGCGAAGGATCTTGCCCACAAGTTAGGTATTTCACTTACCAAAAACATGGGTCGCTATTTAGGTATGCCTCTCCTGCACGACCGGATTACTAAGCAGACATATGGCCATATTGTGGAGAAAGCGCATGAGAGACTTCAAGGTTGGTGTGTTGATCAACTATCCTTCGCTGGTAGAGCCACCTTATCGCAAGCTGTCATCGCAGCGTTACCATCCTACGCGATGCAATCTACTAAACTTCCTGTGGGCATCTGTGATTCTATTGAAAAGATACAACGCAGGTTTCTTTGGGGATCTACTGCAAATCAACAAAGGCCCCATCTATTAGCTTGGAGTAAGGTTTGTCAACCAAAAACTTCAGGAGGGTTGGGTTTTAAGAATCTTAGAACTCAAAATTTAGCTCTTCTTATGAAGTTAGCTTGGTCCCTGCTCACCGATAGATCTGCGTTGTGGGTTCGAGTTCTTTGGAGTAAATATGTTAAACAGGACTGCTATCTTCCTGTTGTGGTATCCAAGCCTACAAGTTCACCCTTATGGAAAGCCATGGCTGGCCTTTGGCCTGCGATGACCCGAGGACTCAAATGGACAATAGGGGATGGTAAGACTACTAAATTCTGGACGGATGCTTGGCTGGGCAACTTCGGGCCACTTCTTCAATACTGTAGCCATCCGATTCCTGAGGATAAGCTAAACTCACTGGTGTGTGACATGACTTCTCAGCAAGGTAACTGGATATGGGAGGAAATCTTACCTTATATCCCTACAACATTCAAGCTTCAGATTATAGGTTATCCAACACCTGACCCGAATGCTGGTCCGGATAGAATGTGTTGGGGGAGATCAGCTGATGGGCAATTTACTACAAGATCTGCGTATGACCTTTTACAGGACCAGGAGTACGTTGAAGATAGTCGGCCGTGGATGAAGCTTTGGCAATGGAAAGGACCACAAAGATTGAAACGGGTAGTATGGTTGGCTGGCCATGGACGTCTTCTAACTAATGCCATAAGGAAGCAACGCCATATGGCAACGGAGGACATTTGCCCATGCTGCAAAGTGCAAGAAGAAACAGTGATTCATGCATTACGAGATTGTCCTAAAACAGCCCATGTTTGGATTACCCTCTTACGAAGAGAAGGGTTTGATATTAACCAGTTCTTCAATTTGAGCCTTCCAGATTGGATTGACTACAACCTTAATGGCACGGCTCGCTGGCTATCAGTTTTTATTATTGCTGTTAACGAAATCTGGAAATGGAGAAATCATGATGTTTGGGGTGAAGGTGAGGCTAGGCCAACTAACCAAACGTATGTAATTGAGTGCCGCTGCAAGGAAGTGTCTACGATTTGTGACTTTGGAGTAAGAATGCAAGCAGAATCAGGGAGAGAGGAGCATTTAATCGGTTGGGAAAGACCCCCTAGTGGCTGGATAAAACTAAACTCAGATGGAGCTATGCGTTCTTCAGTGAATCGTGCCACGGCAGGAGGGCTTTTTCGGGATCATAATGGCTGTTGGCTAGGAGGGTTCTCAGCGAATGTGGGCAGCTGCTCAAGCGTTAATGCGGAGCTTTGGGGGGTCCTTTATGGTTTGCAACTAGCTAAAGAAAAAGAGTTCTCCAATCTTATTATTGAAGTAGATTCGAAGGTGGTTGAGGACCTGATCAAGAAAGGTGCAGGGACGAACTCTATACTCACAAGGATAACTATGGAGCTTAAAGGATTTCGTAATACAAGAGTGAATCACGTTTATCGTGAAGCCAACAGATGCGCGGATAAACTGGCGAATATGGGTTTTGATAAACCACCGGGATGTCACAATTTACAGGAAGTACCAGTAGACATAAGGAAGCTGATGTTGTGTGATTTTGGAGATCATGGGATCCCTCGTATGATTCAGAATAGAGCTAGGACAGCTTTGGGTGTGGAAGATGCCTCGTCATATCCTAACACTAGGAATTCAGGAACTCGGTGTATTAGTGTTCTAGATGGCAGTGCGAGGCCAAACGTAGCGATATATCAAACGTCAAGGGAAGTTATCACTTCCCGAGGTACTCTTCCCCTATCACAGAATTTTTCCCAAGAGGTTTTTTCTTGTGATAGGGGTTTGACGAGGCCGGCGGTCGCAACCTCACAAGAGGCCGAGAGGGGTCCTCGCACTTAGTAAGATGTATCGGGCCACTTATATTAATATATAGGGTTATACCCTCCCTTGTTACCAAAAAAAAAAACAAGCATTTGGATTAAGAACTATTGGTCTTATATCATGCTTTTTTTTAGCTTTAAGTCTATTTTTATATCTTATAGTTTTGCAGTACACACAATCATACAATTTTGAGGCCATATGTTAGAGGATTTACTTGACTTCAACCAAATGTATAATTAAGCTCGGTCACTTATGCTATTTTGTGTATCATGTCTTAGTAAAGTATGTCACTTCACTAATTTTAGAAAAAAAATAAACATATGTGATAGCATTTAGATTCAAATTTGGATCATTTCGAGAATGACGGTGCCTAGATCAAGGGTCAATGGTGTATCATAAAGATAAAATTAATGATGTTGCATGATATACAAATAAAACTAGTAATGTGATATGACATTATATATAGGTCAAATAACTGTGATTAGTATTTATTACGTAAAATTGTGACGTAGTTAGAAAATTTAAAACTACTTGATAGTAATGGGTTAAATAGTCTAATGGATTCAACCAATTTTTTTTATCCATTTCATAATTATATAAATACACCTTATAGCTGTTATTCAACTCAATCTAGAAGTTCAAACATCAATTTCGGCCCCGACAGAGCAGATGGCGACGACAATGCCACTGCTGGATGATTGAGAAACATGACATGCAAGCTTCACTTTCAAGACTATAGTTTAATCCAGAACTGAAACCAAGTTTAAATGATATAATTTTACCCGTTTATAATAAAACTTGATTGTATTTTGAAAAGGGAGCAGATATTCAAAGTCCAAACCATGATATAAGGAGGATGATATAATGTGTCAAATTAATGGTTTCACTATTAGGACAAAACGAAGAAGCCATTTCAATCGAATGGACAGATGATTGGTGAAAGAGAATAGAAATTTGTCGTTATTAGTAGAATAACATGCTGAATTAGGTTTAACTTAAGCTTAGTTAGGTCTATAAGTAGCTAGGAAATCTAGATCACGAGCGGAGACAACCTGGGAAAGACTAAACCGATAGTGATTTGAAGACACAAGTTAAGTTTGGTTTGAAGTGAAGTTGAAATAATTGTTTGACCAAGAAAATCGGCAAGTTGGAACCCGAACAATAATGGTAATTGAACGACCGACTTTACATATAATCCAAATTTCGTAATTTTTATGAGTAGTCGAATATTTTTTTTTCGAAAAATTATGGGTTATTGTTTCCACAATTCCCGGTTCTTGGTAGGGGCTTACGGAACTCGAATCTCCCACCTCATGCTTAAGGCCATACCCACTGTTTTAACCGCTAGGTCATACATGCGGTGGTTGAGTAGTCGAATATTATAAAGACTATATTGAGGCATTGTGATATTTTATGATCAGACTAATCATATTTACGGATCAATACAAATTTTTTTCAAAATATTTTATTCTGACACATAGACATTTAAAACTATTTAAGGCAAACTTTCTAGCCAAATTTCAAAGATATTTATGATTAAAAAATGTTACTCGTTATATAAATAGTACAACTAAATTATCTAAACTTTTTATTAAAATATATTTTATAACATATATCCTCAGAAATATTATATAAATAGTTCTCCAAATAATATTTATTTATTTATAAAATTTGAATTCAAAGACATTCACAACTAAAATATCTTTTCACTCGTATCACCATAGTTATTCAACATCTGTCACACCTGGCTAGCACTAAAGGGCAATTGAGTACAGCTTAATTAGAATTCAACTTTCATTCAAAGCAATGGAATTCTATCTTGTCATTATTGGAAGTCGAAAGAGAAATTGGAAGCCCCACCGCCGCAGTCCCATCCAGCGGAAGGATATGGCATTGGTCTCCCTTTGGCAGCCACCTAGACCAACGCACACGTAATTGTGGAATTTTGGCCAATTTGTCTATTAACATTTCCTTACAAAATTTTAAACGCTTTGCTTTCTCCCGACCAAAGAACCGACCAAGAAAGGTTTGTACCACTACTTTGTGTCAATCACCACAAAACACAACCATGAACACGCTTTAGCTGCCGTTAGTGGTGTAATCAATTGCCAAATGGGTAATCTACTTTGTGTATCCACTTTTGAGAATACAACCTCAACATGCTACCGTAAGCTAACCGGACTTGTTAAGAATTATTGCTAGTCGAGGGAGGGAAAGAGGCCAGGGGAGTTGGATTGGCTTAATAAAGTTTTTAGTTCAAATCTAAAAAGCACACAACAAAATAGGGTTTTGACTGTAATTTAAAAAAAAAATTGATATAATCATATATGTATTTTTATAAATTCATTTACTTGAGATGATGAACATAATATGAATAAATATTATAGTTTCAAGTGTCGGATTCATAGCTTGTTTTAGAATAGATCATAGAATTTTTACTATGACATCCCTGTGAATTCTTGAACATTTTACAATTACTAAATTTTCATAGAAGTTTTCTTTAGTACATATAAAACTAAAATAAGATCAACATTGTAATATAGTTAATTATTAAAAAATAATTGACTCAAACATATAGTCAATACATATAAACATGTAATAGGGTATGGTCCAAATTATGATCTATGATAAGATTTATACTTTACTATAGACTTTATCATTAAAAATATATATTTTTTGAAAAGAAAAATTTACGACTACATTAGCAAGAAGCATTTGAAATTAAACTATATATTAATATTTGATCTAGACCATGTAATAATTAACATATCCTAACGAAGACCAAAGGCAAAATTCGGTCATTAATATTTCACCCTCTTTGAGGGTTGCATCCGGAAAATAATACTGTTGGCAGGTTTTCTTTTCTGAGAATTTATTTATTTTTATTTTTAGGAGTTGTCAGTATGATTTTCTTCTTGTTTTTTCTCAATTTTCAACTAGATCACTTAATAATAAATAACGCATCTCCTCGGCTGGACGACGATCGCATACGGCGCACTTTTCTGGTTGATCATGAAGCAAAACATATTTCATGATCAACTCTGACGATTTTCGAAAGAAAAAAAATAAGAAAGTTATTTGTGATTTAGTTGCTAATTATGAACAAAATATGGCCTACAGAAGATACAAAAACTTACTTCTGCACACAACAATATACTAGAACATACTTTTCAATACTACATATTGCTCAAAACTTGCAGACTTGATTGGCTTCATTGGAAACCAAAAAGACCGTCTTCTGTGTTACAAGGAATATCTTTCAGCACATCTCTTAGAGCGTAGTAGTGGCTGTCACACTTGTGGTCCGATATTATGTTGCTCGACAACGCAATCCTCTGAAAATGTTCGCCCGGATGCCGCTTCCACAGCGTGAAATATCGCATACACTGGCCGTTGTTGCTGCTGCTGCCGGGATCGGTCTCCCTCTTCAGATAGTAAACAGTGCCTGGAACATATAATTCATCCAGGACCGGAGGATGTCCTTCATTCCCAGTGACGACAGAATTCTGTGATGTTGCTCTGCCTATTGTTGTTGTAGCAGTGAGTTCTTCTGCTCCGCCTGTGGGTGTCGGAGGAGTGAGTGCTTCATCGACTGTTGGCGTTGGAGCAGTGAGAGCTTCTTGTCTATTGACACCAACTGGGCGGGACAACCACAGCAGTCACACAGAGAACTTTGCGTCATTGCATGAGAAGCATTAAAGACTAAAGCAAGTGTGTAAAATCTGTTGAAAATTTAGTCTTTAAAAAGAGACAAATATCCAAAGCATCAACCACTACTGAGGACGTCCTCGGACAAAGGAGATTGGCTTACGATGTGAAGTTTCTGTTCTCCGGAACCTTGCATAATCAGCAAGCTTGCTGGCTACTTCCTGCACAGAAGAAACGACTTGCTTTGCATTTGTAACCAAACCTGCAAGTTTTCTCCAATCCTCCTTCTCAACCACGCTCATCCTGCGCAACTACCACAAGGATCAGAATGCATGCACAAGCAAACCGAAAGCAGAAATTCAGGCTCACCAATTTGAAGATAAAACAACGGGCTGGCTCAAAAACAAATACTCCAAAACACTAGTGAAATCATTATTATTCAGTCTAAAAGCTTCTTATTGGATGGTAATTATGCACTGCCACTACATTAAAGATAAAAAAATTCTAATAGACAAGACACCTAGGAAGTTGGCCATTCTCCGAGAGAAAGTCAGCACATACAAATTATGACCGTCTCCAAGGAAGGCCTTTTTCAGATTTTGCGACTTACAACGTTGATTAAAAAAACCTTTTTAATCCCATGAATTATACTGAGACAAAAATAGTTACCTGATTTAGGAATGAATTATGGAGTAAACTTCACAGAATATTGGACAATCTCCAACTTTATGAAATTAGCTAAGGAAATCAACAATTGCGAGCAAAACCTAAATGCTGTTAAAATGACAATGGGAAAACAATGACACTTACTTAAAGAGTTTATTGCTGACTTTTGTGCTTGTTATGAAGATCATGACGAAGATTTTCATTTTAGGAGGTATATGGACAGAATCATAAACATTACCCCCTTGATATCAACAGCCGGTCTAACAGAATTAACATAAGCTTAATTGGGTCTCGGGATGGAACTTTCACATATCCCCAAAAAAAGAGGACTATATGATGTCGACAACTTTGTTGATATTTTAACAAGCATAGAGTAAGGGCATGCTATGTTATTTCATAGAGGGAAAACATATAAAAACTGTGGTCTTCTAGAATCAAAATCCTTGAACCCACATTTGCTTTCAGTGCGAAGCTAGAGAATCAGCTGAGACAGAACAAGCCTTACCAATCAGTATGAGCAATTTCGTTTCTCAGCCTCTCCAAGGAAGCCACACTCAATCGAGGAACAATATCGTCCTGCATGTGCGAAAGTTTGTTACAAGAAAATACGAAAATATAGAGATGCGACCCAAAGCATCATGAGGCTAGGGCAAATGCATTAATCTGAAATAGAATGTAAGCAGAAAACACAAAATTACAGGAAAAAAGAATTCTAATTGAACACTGCCATGAAAGGTGCAAGTCATGAAAACAATCATGGTCAGTAATATTCAACTGCACCTGCATTACAGTTGTGGTAACAAAATCTGCGCAACTTTCTGCAAGTTCCCCAGAGACACAAGGTGGAGTAGCATATCCAACAGCAGTAACAATATCAGGATTGAATCCAAGTTCCTTCGCTGACTTCTTCCGAAGCATAATTGCTAACAAGGATGCCGTGGCACCACCAAGAGAATGGCCAACTATCCTTAACCTAAACCCCTGAAAGATTACCCCTTTTAAACTAGAATTTTGATGGTGTGAACTAAACTTGATGCACGGTACATAACAAGAGGTAGAGAAAGGATAAGGACTTTAAGCACCTGATATTTCTCCAGGCACTCTCTGATAGTACTCAATTCATGATAAAGGAACCAACGAGCTGCTTCAGTTGTGCCAAAGTGAGTCGAGTACCCGTCAAAATTAACCTCCTCACCGCCAGAAGATACAACATCAGTAATAAGGTCATATACTGTCTGAGTACCACGAATTGCGAGGATCACAAGCTTTTTACGTGGATCAACAGAAATGTAATATCCAGGCCTCATGAAACTGGAATTTCGAACAAACTTTACGATGTATCTCTCCCGGAGCATTGTATTCTTTGCAAGCGCATATGTATCGGCTTTATAACAGCCTTTTGCCAGCTCTAAGTGGTACATGAGATCTTGAACCTGCAATGTAATGAAATCATTGGCCAATCAAAGTCAATAAATGAATAGTAACTTGCATGCTGCTACATAAATGATCCATTACATAATCTTGTCTGAAGGCCTAAAGCTTGTTTTAAGGTTCAACAAATGCTTTTGACTCTCTCAATGCCAAAGCTTTCATTAAAAGGATGCCTTTTGAATGGTTTATTCAGATTTCAAGGGACCGTCTATGAGTGAACTGCAACCTAGGATTCTAAACCATTGCAACCAGAAACTCAAGGAAAATTATTAACTCTGAAAAAGAAAAGGTTGAAAAAACAGAAAAACATACTTACAATTAATTCCGATAAGACGCGAACCCCTTTAACCTCCTCAGTTGTATTGAGTGAAGCTTGGCGAAGGTATATAAGATATAAGCCAATAGTCAGATCGCTCAAGCTCCACCCTTCCATGCCAATTTTGCTCCTCTGCAACACGGCAAGCATCTCTGAGACAGACATACTGCTAGGAGGGGTTTTGCTTCCGGCTGCACTTGGACACAGAGGATTTAGAACCCGGCGAATCCACAATTTCAAACAAACCCATATACCAGTGCTCACTCTACATGTGTATTCCATACACAGTAACACTTGGATACAGAACCAAAATCAAGAATCATTTTCGCCGTCTTTGGTGTTTGTTAAACTGAAAATAAGTAGCATGAGAGAAACGAATCCTCCCAGCCCCCCAAAAAAAAGAATTGCGATGAGGTTCCATTAGTTGAATGCTCATTCCGTTGATGAACAACCCTATACCTCTCCAACAAATATATAATCAACACTGGTTGTGATATCCATCTGACAACTTCTAAAACCTATAACAACCATCTGGAAGATTCTGACGATCTTTTAGCAACCTTCCAAGAGCATCATCAAGAACTTATCAAAGAAGTGCAAGCCAAAACACAAAATACGTTCCCGGCCCGGTCTAACCTCTGGAGGAGCAAATGGGTAACACATAGGCTAAAAAGTAAGAGCATTATGACACGAATTAGGGCAACCGACCGACCGACCTGAGGGGAGAGTCCGCCAGCACAACTTAAGAGCAGGCTCAACAGCCCTGGTGAGCCACTCCATCTCCAAACCCCACTTGCTGTTACTGGTCACCTCCTCCTCCTCCGATGACGAGCCACCGGACCGGCCCGGCCCCTTCACGACATCGTCCCGAGGCTCCCCGCCCAGATAGTGGGACCGTCCCCGCCTCGGGAGCAACCCGTGCGCCGACCACCTCTTGCCTGCGTCCTTCCACTTGATCGTGGTATCTGAGAACAACGGGGGAAAAAACAGTTAGAAAATGGTAAATGGAATCTCGAAAGCTGAAGTGGGTCGGAGCCTTAAGAATTATTAACATGCATCCTGGAGGAACCGCTTCAGGATTCGATTAGCCATCTCTTGCTATTCGGAGACAAGAGAGAAACCCAGCAAGTGTTTTGTGTCTTATGTCGGAATAGGAGAAATCTAGAGGGAATTGGAAAAACTCGCTTTTGGTTATTCCAACTTTTGGGCAATTACCGAATTACGTCCAAAGGTTATTTTTCTTCCGTTGTTTGGTATCATTTTTCTAACTTCTCTTAAATCTCTATTTACCCCTAAATTCTCAATAATTTTATCTCTCGATCAATTTAATTGATTAAAGAATTGGGGTTTAATTTAGTGTTCTTGATGTTATGTTGTTGGTATTTTAAAAATTGAACGCAGTTTTTTTGTAATCATCTAAGGACTAATTGAGTCTTTTCGGCCGCCTCCTGATCGAGGGAGAAAATTATTGATTCTAACACCAAGGAAATGAGAATTTAATTAAATTAAACTGAGAATTTTTTTTATTAGAATTGAATCCGTTGGCTTCCATCTCTTACTGTATTTAATATTCTCCGAATAGCTTTTATCGCTCATTTTTTACAAATGACTTTACCATCTGAACCGAATAAATGGTAAATATATAATTTCTTATCTGCTATCTTAAAATTTCAACGGAAATGTGACAAATGAAACCATATTAAATTGAATAGTTATGCAGCGGTTTCTCGCTTCTGTTAGTCGTGGGGCTTTTTAGTTTTGAGAGTTCTGGGCCGGGCTTCGTTGGGCTTTCTTTTGTACGTACATCCCTTCTCTGGATGCGGCGGACTCTTAAATCTAGGGTTTCAGTTCAAGCTGAGGACTAACACCGCCTCTATAAATAAATCTCAGGGAATGCCCTAATAAACTCATTCTGAAATCCACGACGGCGCCGTCTTGTTATTTTTTAGGGTCGAGATTTTTCTGTTTCTGTTTCTTCCAAAAAAAAAAAAATTAATAAATTTGTCTATGAGATTATGAAGGGGATTGAGGAGAATGAGATGATGATCAATTGTTTTCCCTATTGGTTTGATTGCCGGAATGATGGCGATTATTCTGTATTAGCTCTAGCTGATCATTCTCCCTCCCTTTTTATATCTTTCTCTTACTGAAATTTGTTTCGAGATTTTTCTGAATTTTATAAAAATATAGGTTGTAGAAATATTATAAAAATAGTGTTAGTTTTGTGATGGGGTTAGTTTCAAAGTTATTTTCGATTTGGGTTTATTCGAAATTTCTTCCAAGTTGATTGGATAATGTTTTTTGAGAAACATAAAATCTGAACTATATCATTCTTGACCTAGTGGAGGAACAGAAGCTTTATGGTTTGGCCAGATCCGATCGTTTGGTCGTTTGCTACTGTCTCCTTGTCTGTGTGAAGGTCTTCTCATTAACTGGGCAGCATTAGGTGAATTGCTCTTCTCTTATTGCTAGGAATGTTTTTAAGACCAAGGAACTGTCGGATGCTAAACTATACCGAACTGGACAGTTTTTGACCGTGTTGCTAGATTAAATGGTTTTAATTGAAACTAAGAAGACTGGAAAACACGGTAATTTGAAAAATGTTCTTGCGAATTTGATTGATATTAATAACAAAAGTTGGCCAAGATTAATGACAGTTTAAAGTGGGAAATCACATCTTGAATTTTTTTCTCGTCTTCCATGTATCACTATTCAATAATAAAACAATTGTAAAATGTGTCGCAATGGAAAAAATGTTAAATAACAAGTTTATGAACACAATAATAATTTTACAAATGTTTTCTTAATTTTACAATATTTTGTCTGTGCCTTTTGTTTGGAGCAATGAAGCTGAAAGGACAACCTGAGCAGTGCGCCCGTGCTAGCACTCCCTAACTTCTCAAGGCTATTTGACATGAATCTCAGCGGAAAGATTTACAATACGGACCTATGCTACTTTAGGGTGGAAATTAGATCACAACTCACAACGAATCCACAAGGATCAAGGCACAATCTGACCTTAACTCTACGCAAGAATTCTATGATCCTTTGACGTAGGAACGTCTTATAAATGCAAGCCGAATGCATAAAAAGAGCATGATCTGTCCGCACACAAACTGATTGAAATAAACATACAAGCATATGGACTAATTTCGTGATTATTCTGGTCCATTTGGTGCATGAAGGTGTGCATGAAGGTTGCATGGGAGTTGTCTCATGTTCTGATCAGCTGGAGATAATGTTTTCCGCATTGAATAAGCAACATTAAGTTAGCATTTGTTTTAGGTCGTTTGCATTTCTTTCTGAAGTAGCTGAATGATCATGCCTTTAATGCATGAAATTTAATTTAATAATCATGGGATTTCGTTTTGTAACAGTCATCTTAAAGGCTAAGATGTTCCAGATTGTAAGCCCTTTTTAAAAGGGAACGAAATGAATAAACAAATCAGAGATTGAATATTTTCCAAAATTTGAGATTTAGTGTCCAAGTTGTACGGTGCGATAGTGAAGGGTGCGTCCCTTGTCTTTGTGTTGCAATTGGTCATTTTTGCATCCGCTTCTCTTCAAACTACTGCCTCGGTCTAATTACTGAGTAAACAACACCAGAAAACCTAAAGAAAAGTTAATTTTAATACTATCGGTGTATGAAGGTCTAATTACCCGTCATTTTTGGTGTACCAAATGGACAATGGATGGCTTTAGAGCCCTCATTTTGTTTATATTTGGTATTATATTGCCATTCGTCCCCTCGTAAAATTAATTAATTATTATCAATGTGTTCTTGTATTTTTTTTAATACGTAAAATTTTATTACTTACTAAAAAAAGTTAATAGTGTATGAGTGCATTACATTTCGTACTGTATTTACATCTCCTATAAATTATTATAAGATAAACAATTATAACATATGTTATTAGATAAATATGTGCCTTCGTTTAATAGGTTTAGAAAAGTAATAAGATCTTGTATTTTTTTTTTCGTGCTCCGCAGTTAACAACCTATTAAACAGAATTTTCAGTTTCTGGTTTGAACCGACGGATTGACCATTAATTTTCTAGCTAGCCAAAATTTATGAACATGCCGCAGCGAGTCACCACTCGATTACTGAGCCGTAACAACGGTTAGGACTAACCATCAAATGAATCCTTTTTCAAGTGTCTTATATTTCCATAAGTTCTCACCCTGATAATTTTAGCTTGATGTCCCCTGTGATTAACCATCAAACGATTAATGTGATCCCAACTTGCTTAGCAATGGCAAATTATATAGAAGCTGGAAGCTCTAGTTTATCAAACAACTACATTTCCCTTGCACGTTCAGAGAAACATCAAATGGTTAATACTTAACAGTGGAAACCACACACAGCACAATTAACATTTGGTGTGAAATAACACCTGAGGGGAGCTGCTGCCCCGCAAATCAAAGCAACACAAAGGCACACTCTTCAGGGTAATATTTTCGCCTTGCAACTTGTTCTCATTAGAGCAAATGGGAGGCACACAACAAGCATGCAATCTAACAACACACGATATAACTGAACATAAAAAACTTCACGCTATATTACAAGCGACAGTCGCTCGGCACCGACAACTTGACAACAGCTTTCTCTGTTAGTTTGTAGTCTTCGGCTGCAACACTTGAACAAGTGACCACAAAATATCCATTCTGTGCATTGGCCGGTTGTTCTGCCCCTGGGAAATTTCACATCATTTGTTTGAATATTAGGTAACGTTATAAGGAATCATTTACAGGAATGAAAATAAGAGGATGTTTAGCAGATGTAAATCTTGGCCAATTATAGATGTAAATCTGTGATGTAAAAGCTCCCAATTTACTACATCAGAAATCCATCCACATCAAAAGTGAGAATAAATTACGAAAACATCTGTCCCTCGTAGTCTGCGTGAAATGGGCCTACCTCAACCACAAAACATATCCACGTCTTTTCGCCCTGCATTTCTGTTACTCCTTTCAAGATTGTGAGACCTAAACCTCTGATAGCTTCTGCTATTTCAAGAAAATGACTGCATTCCTCGCACAACATCTGCAAGCATCAGTCACTCATTAGGAAGCTAAAAATTAGATAATATATCTATCACGCATATTGTACTTATCAAGTGTTGCTATCTCTTTCTCCTAAAGAAAACAAACCGTTGTTACCTCTACAAGCATCTGACCATTTTTGTTCAGGTTTTCCACTACTATAGAGAAAACCTTCAAGTGGCCTCCCACTTCCACTGCCCAACTGGAACCATGATCATAATTATGGGGGATCGTTCTCTTCTGATGCATCTGCAAAACCAAAAACAAGATTAATATAATATTTGAGAATCGAAAAAAAGGATTTTATTTATCAAAACATATGCTTCACATGATCTCTGAGTGAAAATAAACTTGAACCCAAGCATTTGCAAAATCAATATCAGCAAGTGGATACAAAATTAACAGAGGAACTCTACCACTGAGGGCCTTCTTCAGTGATCCAAGAATTACTATTTAAGATCTAATCAGAAGATCACCTTTGACTCGGCACATTTATTCAGCTTGTCAGCATGCTTTGTGACGCTTTCGAGAAAGAGCATGTGCTTGATGGTTCGCTCCAAAAGAGAATCAATGCTGCACTGCACCAGTTAAGCACTCTGTGTCAGGCCACTTTATGGACACAAATACATAATTGCTCAGTTCTGAAACTCATAAATGCTCAATGAAAGTTACCTTCGATCCATTGGGTACAAGGTCTCGCAACTCCTTAATCCGATCTTGAATGAGTTGTCTGTCCCTTGGTCTAGGTCTACAACTTTCCCCAGGCCTAGCCCTTTTCTTGTTCTTAGCTGGTTCCGAACGCCTTTCCAGTAGCTCACTACTGCCACTGATACATGTGGAAAATCCCCTTGATGAAACAGTATCACAGACTTCTGTGGAGTTTGAGCACCCCTGTGTATCCTCTTTCATGAACAAATTATTGATCGAGTAACCTGCTGGATTGATCACAAATTTGCTCTGTATTGGAGGCTCTGGTAAAATCTCAGTCGTCAACAGGGACTTCGCTGATTTACTTATAGACTTGTCGCTTATCACATCACTCCCACTTTGACAAGCATTGCTAACTACAGCTTCTAAAAGACTACCCGAACTGGTGTCAAATGCCATGTAACTACTATTAATCCCTTCAGGCAACTCGAGATCATTTCCAGCTTGAGTGCCTTTCTGTTCTTGATCACACGACACATAGCTTTTCAAAAAATCAGGTCCTAAAGCTTCATGCAGCTCATATCCAGAAGAGAACATCGTAAATGCTTCTTCGCTATCAAAGTTACTTGTTTGACCTTCAAATTTCATTTGATTCCCAAAATGTTTTTCCATGATCATACTTGAAGATTCCGTTCCCTTTAACATCCCATCCAAATAACTAGTCACAGCCTTGTCAGAAACTGAAGAGCCAAGTAGGTTGATAGGAGGAATTAAAAGATCAAGTCCAAACTTTGGACTAGGACTTGGAAAGCCTTGTGCTTCGATGTTATCCTTTTCGGCAATAAAGGAAAGTGGCGATGTACTACATTTTGTTTCCTTACCATCTTCTTTCAAGAAATTACTCTCCATCTCACAGATCTGGTTGCCAATCAAATGCATCATCATTTGCTTCTGATCCTCGAAACACGAAGCACTGAACCTCAATTGAGATAATTTCTCAATTTCATCAGTTCCAGATAAGGGCAGTTTGGCCCTTTCATGCTTATTGACTGCTTCATCTTCCACGCTCTGATCAACAGAAACAAATGAAAACATAATTTTGTCTTTAGGGAGGTAGTAAACAGAAGCATCACATCTCCAATATTCACATGGAAGTAGGAGGAATAAGATCAATTGAAAGTTCAAGAGTGCATCATGCGCTCGCTGAAATTCATATGCACACAAAGATGAGGATACGAGGGAGAGCGCAAGGAAAGAACTTACCATAGAAACTGCAGTATTCATACCATGCACAAAACAAGAATTGTGCAGAGGTAAGAAGGCGTTTCTAATTTCACCTATCAACTTTATATCCTCGACAATCTGTACACTCAAAAGAGAAGAAAAAATATCAACATTCTGTGTTTTTTGCTAAATAAGCATGGATTCATTTAATCGCGCCTATAAACATCACATCCTCAACAACCCATACAACCATGTACATCAAGAGAACATGTTTCAATCCTCCACAAAGTCGACCAAATCTAACCCACTACTAACGTATTTCCCTCGCTTCCAAAAGACAGTCTACACCATCTATCCAACAAATCAGATGCTAGATTCTTTCCTCTCACTCCAATATGGACCAAAAGATAGTAAAAAGAATAACCACATCTATATTATTTTCTTTGTTATGTTTTCCAAATGATCTTATAAAATCTAAAACAAGGACAAAGCAGAACCGAGAACATTGACTAATTAACACAGGCATCAAATAGATTAATGCAAATTTCCTTACCTTATCCAAAGATCCCAGTTGCACAACACCATACGGTGCAACAGCTACAATAGCAACAGTCTGCACACAAAACGAAGGTGGCAACTACTGATATTTAATCCACTCCCATATAGAGCGAAAGGAATCGTATTGATAATATTTTCAAAGGACATGAGAAAACAACAAAACTGTGACACATTTGGAATGCAAATACTTAAATAAACAATTTGGAAGATATATAAGAAACACAGAATCATGCACTGGGAAAGCCAGTGCCATTAACAATGTCATTGTTGAACTGTTGAAGTAAAAAACAGAAAGAAGGCATACCCTAATCCCAGCTAAAAGTTGACTTTTCCATCCGTCAGAGAACTGAAAAGTAGAACAAAAATTAAGAAAAGAATATTAGGATGAGCTACTGATGCATAAACAACCTAAGGGATGTTACAGTCATGCGTAACAGAATGTCAACTTCACTGAGACATAACATTGAACAACAAAGAAGCAATATATTCATAAGATCAATCAAAAAGAGCATAAATTCAACTATGCCATTATTATACAAATGCTTCTCACCTCAAAGCATGAAACTGAATTGTCAGACAAATTATCAGAAAATATCCAGCGGTGTCCCCCAGTGGCAGCCACTTGCCCAACTATCCTGTGAATGGAAACACAACAGAAAAACTTCACCTTAAAAGACATAGAAACAAACAGCAAAATGTTTCGAATAACACTGACAAATTAAAATTGCTTATGCTTCAAAGTTGTGGATTAGGTCTAAAAAAACCATACCCTTCTCCGAGGGCAAACACATGATATGGCATCTTTGTCAAAGCCAATCCCAATTGATTAGACTGGGAATGGCCTCCAAGCGAATTTTCAAGGTTCCCGTATAGGTTCTGTTGCTCCAAGAAACCATGCTGATCATAACCCTCATAATAAGCATCTCCCCATGTCAACACCCTGCAGCATACGCATAGACAAGTCTAAGAAAAAAATAATGTTTGATCCTCTTAAGTGGTCTTGAACTGCATAACCATCGGCAACGCTGATATGGCTTCACACATTAGTGCTTCTGATGTTTTTGTATCAGAATCAGCAAAACATTCACCAAATCGTTAGTCAAACGCAGCCAATCGGTGACACTAAAGGGAACAGGCACGAAGCACAGAACAGTTGAACACGACAATTAACCACTAATAAAAACTGCACAAAACTACTTCATTCCAAGACCTAAACCAAACACTTAAAAAAGTAACTGCAAAACATTTTCAAGAAAACAAATGAAAAAATCATGAAGACAACAACTCATCTGAACAAGTAAAAACCATCAAGCGCCGAAACAAACGATATCCTCTTTAGAACAACTCTCCTAAACAAACAAATAGCTCAAAGAGGAAACACAACTCACATCCGAGAGCGGAACTCGAGCTTCCAGAAAACAGCGTACTTCCATGAAGTATTGGAGCAGAGGCTCCTCAGAGCATTGTGCAAGTCAGTTCCCATATTCTCCAAACACCAAGCAGTTAGTTGCTGCGCCAGATCCGCTTCGAAAAAAAACTAACTCAAAAGGCCTTGTGAGGCGGCAAACACCAAAACCTCCAACCAAACAAAATGTAAAGCAACAGTGCAAATCTAACTCCCTCTATATGATCCTCTACCCGCCTGCTTCCTCCTCAACCCGGCCCGAACCTTTATCGGTGGTCCAACTGTCGCCAATAGCATTCGATCCCTATCCATTCCTTTTTCTCCTCTACCGCACCCCTCCAGCAAACCCTAGACCTCGAAAAAAAAAACAACGATCCGCGCTAGAATCAAAACCGAAGATAACCGAAAACCGAAATCGATCCTGAGCTTCCTATCTCTTCCATTGATCGGAGATTCGATCTAATTCTTAACTAACTAACTAACAGGCTGCGTTGAAGCTTATTTTGTCGTTATCTCTAGCTAATATCGGACGACATGAGGATTCTCGCGGTGAGGTGAGGCGAGCTTGTTAAACGACGGCGTTCCAGTGCGAAACGGAGGAAGAGAGAGAAAAGTAAAAGGGAAGCAAAGTGAAGGGAAGGGGAGGAAAATGACTTGCGAGTGGAGAAGAAGACTAAAAGGAGTTAAAGAGCTCTTTTCTTTCTTTCTTTCTTTCTTTCTTTCTTTTGCAATTTAGAGAGAAGTGAGTTTGTTTGTTTGGGTTTGGGTGGAAATAGAATGGATGGGCCGTCAAAACAGGAAGTGGATACCCTGCCAAGGATTGATATCCTCCCTATATAGGGAGGAGGTTAAATGTGTAAATTACCCATTATTCAATCACTTTTTCTCTCTCCTTCCACGTTTCTTGTACTTTTCTGACTTTTCATCTTCCAACAACATCTTGAGTTGCATTACTGGTTTGTTTTGTTGCATTGCTGGTTCAGTTGGTTGCATTACTGGTTCATTTGGTTGCATTACTGGTTCAGTTGGTTGCATTGCTGGTTTGTTTGGTTGTATTGCTAGTTTTATTGGTTCCAATACTGGTTTGAGGGGTCGCATTGCTGGTTTAAGAGATTGAATTACTGGTTTTTTATTGCATTAATGGTTTGTTCAATTGTATTACTGGTTTGCTTTGTTGCATTGGTGGTTATTTGGTTGCATTGCTTGTTCTGTTGGTTGAATTGCTGGTTTGTTTGGTTGTATTGCTGGTTTCATTAGTTCTAATACTGGTTTGAGGGGTTGCATTACTGGTTTAAGGGATTGAATTACTGGTTTTTTTTGTTGCATTAATGGTTTGTTCAATTGTATTACTCGTTTGTTTTGTTGCATTGGTGGTTTATTTGGTTGCATTGCTGGTTCAGTTGGTTGCATTGCTGGTTTGTTGATTGTATTGCTAGTTTCATTGGTTCCAATGTTGGTTTGAAGGGTTGCATTGCTGGTTTAAGGGATTGAATTACTGGTTTTTTTGGTTGCATTGCTGGTTTCACGAGACCGACGAGGCCAGGGGAATGTGAACAGTTTTTTTTCAAATCTTCTTTTGCTAATTAATTGGTGGTTCAAAATTTAAAAATTCCTAAAAAAGTAGCAATCATTACTTAAATACTACCTAAAAAGTAGGAAACATTAATTATTAAGATTTATTAGTTTTGAGCAAAAGTCTTAAATGCCATTGGTAATTAATAGCCATTAGATTAGAATATTTAAGAATATATTCCAATCTAATGGCTCAAATCATAGTCTCTATATAGGGAGAGTTTTAATCCTTGGCATCCAATCTAATCTCGTCAAAACAATATATAACCGCCAGTTGCTCCTCCACCTCCCGTCCATTTCGGCTTTTCCATTTCTCTCTCACCGAACCAAACCAAACAAGAAACAATTTAGTTTCCCATGAGGAACCGATTGAAAAAATGGGCCACCATACTATATTTGGCATGGGATAAATTTATTTAGGATTATTTTATATAAGAAATTATTCAATTATATTTATTTATAATATTTTATTATACATAAACGAATCATATACTGGACAATTCAACACGGACCTTAGACCGTAAAATCAAACATAATAAATTATTTTATTGTTTCAATAGAAAAAGTAAGCAGTGTTGTTCCAGAGTTTTGTTAAATTATAATTGAGTCGCGTATTATCATTAAAATGTAACTTAATTTTCACAAAAATTCAAACTTGATTAATTGGTTTAAAATTGGTTGTAAATATCAAGGTGGTTAATTTTAAAGATGAAGGGCATATGAAATGGAGTGGGGGGAATTTTAATTGAGTGCACTTTCTGGGTGGTGTGATTTAATGGCCAACAACATCATTCTTCTACCCAACTCAGATTTTCCCTGCGTCGCTTCTTATCTTTACTTTCCTCTATTCCGTTTTGTTTTTTTCTGGTCCTTATTTCACAGCTAAAAATTTTCATTTCGGGATAAACACAATATACCTTTTTTTAGGGTAAAACGCACAATTTATATTATAAAGGGGATTATATAGCGATACAAAAAGATCGCAATTATAAGACAAGAAAACCAAGCAGAAATTGAAGCCGATCCAAAGAGTGCAATGAGGCACAAGACGGGGATGAAGAGAGATCGAAAAAGTACTAATTAAGACCATCGATCGAGACGGAAGCTGCTGAAACAAGATTCGGTATAAAAACTTCAAGACTAAGTCGAGAGGGCAACTGAATGTATACAAGATATACTCAACAGAGAGCAAAGGTCGACGTGAATCGACTGAGACAAGGATCTCCTCCCACACCTATTGGACAAGCAACAATCTCTGAAGGGACCTCAGATCCGAACAACAAAGATCCAAGCAAAGACAACAAAACCAAAGCCAACAAACAACGAGACCAACTTACAAGATGGTCTCGGAACTGCAGCCGACACCGGAAAAAGAGTAACGGCCAACAACAGACAAAAGCAACTGAAAGCAACAAACAACACACAAAAGCAACCAACAGCAACCAACAGCAATTAAACGAAAGCATATGAAATAAACTAGTTACGGCCAGCTGGGTAGGAGGTCGTCGGTGACCAACCCCCTCGGGAACACCGGAGTGCGCTCTGAGCTAGCCGACGAAGGGGCCAGTAGCGACGCTGTTAACGGCCCGGGCTGGATGGTGGTCTGGACTAAGTCAGATTTTACCCATTGACTTACTTGCAAATGACTTCTGAATTTATGGAAATTTATTTACGTAGAGGTTCTAAATTCCATCAGGAAAAAAGGTATTATTTAATAATCCACGGAATTCGTTGATAAATTCAAATGGAAATCGCGTAACATAAAAAATTATGTGATTAACAAATGAATTTGTTTGTCCCACCAAACGTAAGTATTCGAAAATGTATTATTTACTTTGCTAGTGAACATAATGGTTCTGTGAATGAATTTAATCGAATGAATAAATTCCTAACGAGATTAAACATAACTTAAAAGCAGTGACGTAGCAACATTGAAATGCCCCCACTTAAATGTAATTGCATTATATATAATTCGTCGTACTATCCCACTAAATTTTAAAAAATCGAAATGGCTAGATTTATTTTTGCACAACTTTTTCTTATAATTAGTATAATCTTGTAAATTATATGCAATTGTCCCTACTCGCTTACTGCTTAAAACTCAGTCAATATGTTTTGTACAATGATGAGATGTTAAATTTTTAATATTGTTGACCAGATCTTTTTCCTGATTCCTAACCATGTATACTGTGAATAGTTGAGTCTCTCTATTAACTTTAGGTAGACAATAGTGAGAACACCTTTATTTGGCCAAGTGCACTATACCTACCTGAGACGATAGAATCGTTTTAAAGAGTCATACTGTCACACATTATTTTAAGAGTAAATCTTCCGAAACTTATTGTTTTAGTTAGATTCGATAATTAACAAAGTGAGCACAATATTCCACATGAAATTAGACAAAGTACGACATGGCATACAATGATGCTTTGATGTTTGATAATTATGTACTATGTGACGTATCAGCATACTTTAAAAATAAATTTCAAATGATGCCATATGTAAGATACATTGATTTGCAACATATGACATACACTTACGTAACATACTTTAAATATAAAATTTTAAAATTGCCTCTATGTTATCTCTTATATTACAAGTTTATCATCACGGACGCATACTTTTTGACATTTTCTTCACTATGTTGTTGCTGAATTCAAGCTCCTAATTTTAACATTAGTATGACTTGAACTCAAGATTATCATATGTAAATTTAATTCTCATTGTAGCATTAGACAGTGTACCATGATACCAAATGTGTACATCTTTAATTGGTCTTTATCTCTCTTACGCTCACCCACCACCAAATGTATTTTATTAATTAAAACATACGGTTGTGATAGCCCTTTTCATTAATCATTTTATTCCGGAAAAGTAGTGACACACAAACAAACCAGTATCCTATCCTCCTCCGATTGCCTGTGTCCCCATTTCTTATTATTGCCACCGGAAACGCAAAAAGAAATCGGGTTTGGGCTATTCTATATTATTATTTTCAATGGTAGGCATGTTCATGCTCATCGAGTGGCATTCGAGAGCGATGGCCGGACCAGATCGCTTGTTGATCCAGATTAATCCATGCCTATCAATTAAATAATTGTGGTATATCATATAAGCTGCCTCTCTTTTCCAATTAACTACTCCAAAACAAAAGAGTTAAATGCATTTGTTAGCCAAGTAATTTGAGTAAACATGCCATATCAGCTCAAGTAATTTGAGTTTATAGTTATAGTTAATGAGGGAAAATTAATTTCACATTGTCGAAAAAAAAATAGAACTATAAAAGGTCAAATATTTTTACATTAATCATCGGTGTTCTTTCCTTACCCAAAGTTTCAAAATACGTTTTATCTAAGTAAGATATTACATAAACTTTAAATGCATTTTCGTAGCAGAAGAAGTTTAACTACCCAGATGATGTAAATTTGGTTCCATCAGCATAAAATCCACTTATACAAATTGTAATTACTAGTGTGTGAAACCGCAAAATCTCCTAGTATTTATGCGGATTTTAACCTAAGAAATATGTTTTTTTTATAGTTTATACTCCCTAAGATGAAAAGCCTCCCACTTTTAATTGGATAAATCTTTAGCCGTTTTGATTTTGAAAGAATATCAATGTGTTTGTGACAAACTTATGAACTATTTTTGCATGCACCATACCAACACAACATCGCGATCTGAATCCCATGATTTTGTGTTTGCAGTGGGGGTTGTGTGGATTATTACTATTATTGCCATCGATTTCTAATCATTTTTTCAGCATTTTTGGACACATATCCGTGAGTTATTGAGAGTTGGGGTAGAATTTGCTGATCATAAAGAACAAAAGTACAAAACACAAGACCCGAAAAAATGAATTAATGAAAGCCAGAGATTGGAGAGCTGGGAAGATGAAAATGATAACCAATTATCAATCATCAGAAATATTGACCTTCGGGGGAGTATTTGTTTGGGTCCAAAAGATTCAATTTGTCGGTTGCAATTTAAGTGGCTTTACAGTGTTTAATTTCTTTTAACATCTTATATATAGAGTATTGTCGACGATATGAAACAATTGTGTATTTACCATGTTTAATTTCTTTTAGCATCTTATATGTATAAAAATAGAGTATTGTGGACAATATTCAAGAATTGTGTCTCTCTCGTAAAGTTTTTTAGATTTTTTAAAACAAAAATTAAGTGTCTTGCCACTCAAATCAAACTTTAATTGATTCTATCTATTTAATTGTTGATGTTATAATATGCATTTTTTCATGATTTATTCAATTATGTATCGTCCTTTCGGTGTTAGCTGTCATCAAGTTAATTTTGTCATGGAAACAAACAGACAGTAACTTTCTCAAATGACCAATTATGTTTCTATATTCAATCAATAAACCAGTTTAAAATTGCATGGGAAAGTAGGAGACGACGTGTTCTTCACTTGTCTCTCCACTCAACGTCCATCATTTGAGAAAAGATTTTCTAGCTAGGTCCAAAAAAAGATAACTTATCTAGACAATTATGTGAAACTTTGACCTCTGTTCAATAAATTAATCACCTGAGGAATGAAATACTTTGGGAATACGATTGTTAGTTTTCCTTCGTAAATTGTTACTAGATAACACATATTTTTACAATACTCATAACAAATATTAGCGAGAGAATATAACGCTCTCCATCCTTCGGAACTTGGTACTTTGTTATATGCTGATTTTTTAAATATTTCTCTGTGTAAGTATTTTCCACATCTAATATAAATATATGAAGTATTTCTCCTAACAAAACAAAACGATAGGATATCCCCAGGCCACCTACTTCATTAACATCATATACTTTATGGCTTTGCTCACTCTCACTGTGAGGAGAATTGGGAACCAAAATCATCCCAAAGTGGATTTCGTATCTCAACTTTTCACTAAACTTATAATCCGACGGCCGACTTCTTCTCTATTGTCATGAGTGATGACGACGTTTTTCTTCCTATTTCAGTCAATATAGATGGGCGTGAATTTGGAAACCCAAATAACCAAAAAAATATAAGTTCAATCTGATGGGTGTCACACAACTGACCATTTCCTCAATAAATTAACCATGTTAGATACTAAAGAAGAGTAAAAGGCCAAACTTTTTCTTCATAGTCAACTTGGGATCAACAACGGAGATTTGATTTTAGGCCAGCAATTTTTGAGATGATTATGAATCCAACCCAACTAAGAGATGTATAATAGTGGGCCCTTCAAATCCAGGCAGGGAATCTAATGATCATTAGCACAAAATATTACCAGCTAAAGTCTCTTTATCATTTATTACAACGATAATTAATATCAGCTTAGCTATTTTGCTGATTTGTTCTACGATTTTATAACCAAAGCTTAATAACTTTCTATAACTGGAATACAAAAGCTATGTCCCGTTATAACAAGTATTTGTAGGCGAGAGCATAAAGCAATCGACATGCAGATCAATCTCATGATGGGAGGGTATCGACAGAGAGTTGAATCAAATAAGCAGTGTTGTCCGGATAATTATCCTACGGTTATTTTTTTTCACTGGGCACATATGTGGTTTGTAAATATTACTTACTATTGACAAATAAAATTACCTTTCAAAAAATCCAATGCTAATGACTAGCTTCTCGTTGTTGGGTGTTTTTCTGAAGTACATGTGATTTTAATGGCATACTGACCATCCTTTCTCCGAGTAATTTATCATATTTGCTTACTATATGTTTGATTTGAATAAAATAAAAATCAATATATTTTATTGAAATTATACTAAATCACATTGCAACAAATTGTCGGTCTTTAATCTGATTTTTGAAGTCGGTTGCAAAAAAAAATGGTCGTACGGATAATAAAGCTTGAAATATAGGTTAACTAATGCCGTGTTCTAATTGTTCACAGTTTTTCCGGTCCATATCCCCGCCGAATATAGAGGTTGAAGAAGCATTAGCGCTTCAAGTAATCTAGTGAGGATTTGGTGTTTAATTCAATATCTTATACCTGAATGATAAGGTAGGTTTAGTGGCTTTAGCAGTTGTCTTGAACGATATTATTCTTAATCCGATTAAGTGTAATGGATCCTCATAAAAAAGATTAGATGTATCGGGTTTTTTGGGTTTTTCTGATATGTATTTCAATTAAACCAGAATCTTGAGAGTATAAGATTAGATTTTGCCGGAATTATTTTTAAAAAGATAAAAGTTATTAATATATGGGTCTGTAGAATAAATATATTCGAGTCCTATTATATATATAATAAAGAAAAAGTTAGGTAAGATTTACACAAAATAAACAATTCTCAAACCCTTGCCTCCCTACTCCCTAGGAAGATCCTCCAACAAAATATCGAAAATCTTTTGCCTCAACTTCTTCTAGGCGTATTAAAATTTCCTACGCATCATGGTACATTCGAAGCTTTTATGTGTTTTGAAAATTGGTTGCACGTCAATATGAATGTAGGTAATTAACCAATACTATCAGGTTCTTTGTTTTGTGGGAACTTTTAAATAATTCTTAATATTCCATCATGTAATTTTTTTCATTTGCTTAAACAAACATACATACATGAGGCATTTTTCATGTATGAGGTTTATTAGTTATTTTGATTATATATAGAAGTATATTATTACCTTATAAGTTAATATCAATTGCATTTCAATTACTTGTGTTTTAAATTTATTGTGATTGCTAATAGTGGTAGAATGTTGACTATAAAACATATTTGATTATATATTAACTTAGATTATAATGATTTTTAAGGGAAATTTTTTTAAATACTATGAACCCACATTTCGATCCAGATCCTAGCTATTAATTTAGGACGCATTACATATACAAATCTTCTACTTAAAGATGATAAAGACAAAAATCTTCATCCATCCTAAAAAAGGTAATGATCTCGTTTTTATAAATTGTACCTAGATATTGACCATTGTCATTCCTGCTCTTGAATAATCGAACTACTGTCCTCGTAAATCATTTTTTGGAATGATCAGTCAAATTTTACTTATAGAAAAGATTTAAGTCCATTTCCGAATTATGAAAAGTTTGACATATTTGCACAAGTATTTGTGCTTTAAAAATAATTGATCTTGTTCAACAAGCACGTGACATATTGTTTTAAATTTTTTAGAACAAATATATGCTCCTACAGAAAAATAAAAAAACATAAAATAACAGAGAAAAAGTGAAAAAAATAAATGTTCACGTCTCTCTTCCACAAGAAAAAGAGTGAGTCTTGCTGACATGGAAAAAATAAATTCAATAACCATAAAGTCGGATGAAGTCACAAGAAGGAAACCATTTTGTTGGTGTTGGAAGTGCCTCAAACAAATGGAAAAGAGGAAGAGAGAATTATCGGATTTAAATCACATAACATCAAAGTCAAGTTTCCCATTAAATATAAGTTCTAAGTTCACCGGATTCTCCATTTGTGAACTTCCAATACCTCCTCATCAGCACCAACCATTAGGCCACCGGTTCCGAGAATCCATATAGCTGAACCTGAACCACCTCCTGGTCTTCCTGCTGCAAACCGAACCCAACGTCACCACCTCAAGTTTCCTCCTCCTCGGAGGAAACAAAAGCTTCAACAAAATACCTCTTCGTTGGCCACTCGGAGTAGAAGGCGGGACCTCGTTCTTGGAGTCGTAAAACTGAGCCAAGTAGTCAGCTTCGTCGATGACAGGGAAGACCTCGTCGCGGGTTCGGGTCGTGTTTAGCTTCTTGTACCTTTGATCTAGTGACTCCTGAGGTACATTTCTGGCCAGCAATGGAGAAGCACCTCCCCAGTTGTTTGTTCCCTGTGAAGGATGCTGCGGTGTTCTGAATTGTAAAACGTCAAGATTCTGCCGCCTCATTATTGACCTTTCTTGTGTGCAGAATGTTGCATATTTTTGTTCACATATATAGTGTAGGAGCTGCTTAACTAGCTACCTATTTATAACCTAACTCTTTCCAATGGATGCTTAATTATTTTTTCCATCGTATAACATGAATCCAAAATTTATCAAGCACGCTCGAATCTAATATGTAGAGATAGTTGTTGGCCAGATTATGAGATATGTTGGAATTATTTCAAGATGTTTGCTCTAAAAATATGTACATATTGTTGATATAAATAATTTAGATCAAATCAATTAAGTATTTCAAAATATATTAATGAAACATCACATAATCTGAGTATTGTTTTTCGTTCTATGCAAGATAATTAATTCACACGTGAAAACGATGGGATATATGATAAGAATTAATGTGAATATAGCATTGGGGACGGAGGGTACTAGGGTGGTAGCCTATTCCTCAAGGTACTTACGTAACTTTTCTCGCAGCAACATGTAGCTCAAGGACAAAGCTGTCATGTTCTCTCTCGGCTGCAACAAGGTAAAGGATATATATTGTTAATATGAGGTCGAAAGAGGACGAATTCGAGTATTTTGATTTTTTTTAATGGTAAATTGGACTATTTAATGCATTATCATTCTGACGAAGTGGGGAAGGCAGAAATAATAATATTGGAAGCACAGGTCAAATCCTTTTCTAAAAATAATTTCCACGAAAAAAAACAAGCTGTAAAATTAATGTGGTTTGAGTCACAAAAGCATACATGTAGGCGGTAGGCCAAGAAAATTTGCCACCGCGTGACACTATTTTCTACGCATATATCATAGAAAACAATTCATAAAAAATTTCTCAAGATAGAAGCTCAACAATTTCGGGACAAATTCTGGTAACATGTCGTTCATTCCATCTTGGATGAATTTGATGGTTCGAGATTGCATGCGCGTGTCAATGGCAAAATTATAAGGATACATTTTTTACTTAGTTGTATATACTATGTTATTACATGAATGGTTCATACAAAGTTAGTATCATATCAAACGGCGTGATAAATCGACCAGATTGCAATATAAGATGTGCGGCAAGATGCATTATGTGACACACATAACAAATATGGAACCTTTTGGGATTGTGCCTATAATTATCAATTAATTACGTCCTAATGCTATTTAATTAAACTATTAATATGTTAATTAAACCATACTTACTTGTTGTAGCGAGTACGTCCATTGATCGACTATCGTGAGTTGTCGGTCAAGTTACGATCACATTCGAACGGATCAGTAACTAGATTTTCACGATTGGCCTTAGTTGAAAATCTCTCAGAATTTTCAGTACTAAACTGCAATTTCTTTTTCTGAATAGATTTCAGAAGGTCCAAAAACTTTCATTCAGTCCCGGCAAAACCCATTTATATAGGGAAAATCCGAGGAAGCAGCTGACACGTGGTGTGCAACATGTGCGCCATGTGGCATATGGGCAACGCGTGGCGCCCAAGGCATGCACGACACATGTCGCCTTGTCAGCGCTGACATAGCTGCTTATCTGACTACTGACGTCAGCACCATGCAAGCACTGACATCAACATCCACACAGATAGGACTAGTCCGCTGACCGGCCCAATGGATCGAGGCTCAAATTTGCACAATGATGAATGCAATTTGGGCCCGGAGTCCAACAATCTCCTACTCATTCATCATCGATCACAGACAATGATGTACAAATTTCAATTCAAGGATTTCGTGCGACCAGCACACGCTCAATACATTTAACCAAATTCAGAAGCACCGACACACATGCTATTTGAATAGTAGCATCTCGACATCTCACATGTAAATGAGTTCTTTCACCATAGGAATAGGGCCGGTCCGCATGCAAGCGTTGGTGTCAGCATCCACGCAGATAGGGCCGATCCACTGATAGGCCCAATAACGAGGCCCAAATTGGCATAATGATAAATGCAATTCGGGGAATTTGGACCTGAAGTACAACAGAACCAATTAAACACAAAATTAAATTATGGAATTACTTAGATGCAATAAAGAACCACATGTAACATACAACCGCTTAGTATGTAGTTCTATCATTCCATTTAGCTAATATGGTTCACGTCAGAGGCGGTGGGACCTTTAGGATAATTGTCCCACTTATTTTGTATAACTATGTATATTTTTTAATGTATGTTTTCACTAAAATTATTTTTGATTACCAAATTAAAAAATTAATTAATCTTGAAATTAAATTAAAAAAAAATTGATTTCACTTCCCAAATTTTTTTACTATACCCATGATTCATGAATATTACAAGTGATCAATCACACATATAAACATGTCCAATCTACCTTACAATTTTGAGTGTGAGATTCTTTTCAACAAAATTGTACCCAAAAACCTATCATCGAAGTTTCTCCTACAGTTACCAAGTCGTCAACTTGACAATGTTATCAGCAAATCTGTCATTTCTTTGGACTTTCGGCTGCTGATTTCTCCCATGAACTTCAATTTCCTGAAGGAAATGTATAACCATTATGTATTTCATCTGTACCGTCCTAATTTTTCTCCATTAATTTCGTGCTGAGAAGGGTCTATATGCATGTACAAGTTATGCTACTTTCTTGTTTGATTTTTTTTTTTAAGGGAATAAAACAAGAGAAATTAGTTGCACAAATCATTAAAACCATGTATGTGCTGTTGTCGACTTTTTTTTAACAAGTAAAAAATTCACCAATAAATTTTAGACTTCCGTCAATTTATATTACCTTTTATGTTGTTAGAGTAGACCGCTTTTTAGCTGTTGTTATCGTCTTGTATTCTCATTTGAATGAGAAATCCATCGAACTGAGACCGATTTTACACGAGAACATGATTCTCACGACATGGAAGCATAAGTCTGAATTGAATTCCTATGAAGTTTCAATTTACAACATGGTATTTGATGCTCGTCATTCTTGAGCAATTAAAAATTAAAACTAGCAGAGAAGAGCAAGAGATCCTCATTTCAACTCGAAAATGGCAGCTTCATATGCAACAAGGATAATTTACTTGAGATATAGATCTCATGTTTTGATGATCTTGTTCTTCAGGTTAGGAAGATATTTAGACCATTTCAAATGAGAATTCGTCGGAAAAAAATATTTCAGTACCAGAGATCCGAAAATATATTATCATCAGAAATAAAAAAAATTAATTTTCCAAAGGTTAAGGATCCTAGGCAAAAAGTGACCAAAGGTCAGGAATTGGAGAGTATAGACCTACTGATACCTATTTTTCTTAATAAGGAAAAGTACAAATAAGTCCTGTGGTTTTGTACTTTTTGACATATGATCATGTACTTCAAAAATGACTAAAAAAGTCTTGATGTTAGCTTCAGAGTATCACTTCTAGGTTCGGGGGCCTTCATGAGCCTAAATTTGCCCCGAACCATAAAACGACGTTGTTGCTTGTCAAGGTGGATGCCAACTCATTCCATTTTATCTCGCGTAGCTAAAGTAACTTTTGGGTAAATTTTTTTACAGTTTAATCCCCACTTGTTTAATATATTTTAAAAAAACCCCTTTAATTTATTCAAAATTTCTTATCCCTAACCTTAATCCTTAACCTCTCCACCTTCCCACTCTCTCTCCCCAACAGTTTTCCTCCTCCTCTCCCCACTCTCTCGCTGTCGAGCTTGGCTCCTCCCCCTCCTCATGCTCCAGACCTCAGGTCCTCTCTACAGCTCAAGACCTCGGGTCCTCCTCTTCTCTACAGCTCGAGACCTCGGCTCCTCCTCCTCTCTCTAGCTCTAGAAATTGAGTCTTCCTCCTCGCTCCAGCTCCAGAAATCGGGTCCTCCTCCTTGTTCCAGCTCTAGAATTTGGGTCCTCCTCCTCTCTCCAGCTTAAAAATTAGGTTCTCCTCCTCTCTCCAGCTCTAGGTCGAGTCCTTTTTCTCTCCTCTTCCTCTAAAGCTGACATTTGAGCAAGGATCCTCCTACTGTCTCGACCTCCCAGAAGTAGGCTATAGTCGTGGTCGTTCGAATGGATTCGTGAAAGGGTAAGATTTGTGGTTGTGGCTTTAGGTCACCGTTATAAATGGCTACGACAACAAACACTTTCGTTCTTGCTCCTGGAACCAAGGGTAATCTGCTGCTTTAAAATCATTTCCATCGGTCCTCACTTCGAACAAATTTGTGTCTCCAAAAATAGGACGATCATCTTCTTCTAGTGGACCAGATTATGCATCCACATTGGATGCAGATTTATCCCCACCTTTTGGAACTAGTTCAGCAGTAGACTTCAAAGCTTCTCCAACTGGTTTGTTGCTTTGAACATCATCATCACATTAACTCCACCACCACCATCAAATCCATGATCACCATCATATCCATCATCACTACTTGGACAATCTTCATCGTCATCCTCAGAATCCTCTTCTTCAGCCTCTTCTTCACCTACAGCTTCACCTATGGCTTCACCTATGGCTTCTCCTACAACTTCCCCGACATCTTGACCTACACCTTGACGCACATCATCATCACTCCAATTCTCAGCTTCCATTCCTTCAATATCGTTAGGCAGTTTATTGTGTGCAACCAACTATACTTCTAACCATTATTGTAACTCGTCAGTCGTTGCAATATTAACCCTTACTTCAATTCCGAATACATCAGTTTTTGGATAATCCCTTTGCCACTCAATCATCTCCATTACTTGAGTATCATCCAAAATCTCATGTGACCTATCGTCTCTATTAAATCTACCCCTCCTAAACCACATTCGGACTTCATCTATCCCTAATAGCCCTATATAAAAATCATGAATATTCCAAAAGCCCAAATGATCGACATTATATCCTACAGGCATCTCATATGTTTTCCCGCTGATGTACTTCCTCCCACCTTCATCCACCTAGTCACCATCGTAATAATACACAATCTTAAGCATCTCACCTATATCGTCACAACCTGTCACAAAAATCAAAGTCATTGACCCAGATTTCCCTAACCCCGATATGTAATAATCCATCAACCCAGAATCCCGAGCAAAAACCAAAATCCTGACCAAAACCCAAAAACCAAAAACCCTAACCCAGACATACAATAATCCACACATCTTAGAATCTCGAGCAAAATCCTAAATCCCGACCGAAACCCAGAAACCGGAGACCTAGAACAAAATAACTTACTTTCGTGACTGGCGAGGAGAAGCGGCAGAGGAGAAGGTGGAGAGGACAAGGCAGAGAGGATGAGAGAGAGAGAGCCGAGAGAGAAGAGTCGAGAGAGTCAGAGATGTTTGTTGAGTATTTTCTGAAGTGGAAAATTTTGAATATATAAAGGTGGGAACTTTTAAAATATTAAACAAGTTAGTACTAAACTGTAAAAAAAAATTACAGCTACGACTTTACCCACACGGGATAAAATGGAATGAGTTGGCAGCCACCTTGATAAACAACAACGTCGTTTTATGGTTCGGGGCAAGTTTAGGCTCGTGAAGGCCCCCGAGCTTAAAAGTGATACTCCGAATCTAATGTCAGGACTTTTTTAATCGTTTTGAAGTACATGATCATATATCAAAAAACGTGAAATCACAGGACTTATTTTGTACTTTCCCTTTCTTAATATGTTAAGTGGTACACTAATAAACTAAAGAGTTATAATATTGTGCAGTGGAAGTTCTATATGCATGTATAAACTTAAGTTAGTTTTTTTTTAAAGAAGGAATATAACAAGGGAAGTGCAGAACAGTATCCAGAACAGTGTCCAGAACAGTGTGAAGTGTGAGCTTTACAAGAAAACTGAAAAGCATTTGCAAAAATATCTAGCACGTAGAGTTTCCACAAATAAATGAAAACCAAGTAAATGATTTTCTCAACTTGTGTTTTCATTCATCAAAACGAGTCCGAAATTTTACATGAGAACATGATTCCCACGACGTGGAAGCATAACAATTCTGAATTGAATTCCTAAGCATGGTATTTGATACTCGTCATTCTTGAGCTTATATAACTACCAACGAAGAGAAACGGATTCGGATTTCAACTCAGAAAAATGGCAGTTTCATGTGCAACAAGGATACTCCACTTTAGATATACACCTCATGTTTTGATGGTCTTGGTTCAGATTGGCTTCTCATTCCAATACTTCGTCACAGAAGCTGCATTCAACGAAGGGCTAAATCCCCATGTTTATGTAACGTATCGATACGTTGTAGGCACCGTTTCTATAGCTCCCTTCGCGTATTTTCTCGAAAGGTAGGCACCAGATTCTAGCTTGAGAATGAGTTTTGATCCTAATATTGGCCTGATCTTTTCCATGTTGTTAAGTCAGAAGGGTGAGGCCAAAGTTGACATCTGCATTATTCTTGGAGCTTTTCGTGCTCGCTCTTGTTGGGTATGTAGTATACATGCCTTGTACTTCAACACGTTTTCAATCCGAATTAACCGGGAGATGCTTACAGTTGCTCTTTTTTGTTGGTGAAAACCAGGGTTTGCTTGACCATTAACTTGTTCTATGCGAGTATGAAATACACATCCTCCACCTTTGTTACATCAATGATCAACACCATTCCTGCCATCACATTTGTGTTTGCAGTGGTACTCAGGTAATCATTGAACAAAGTTGTTTCCGTTCAAATACTTTCTCTATCGACTCACTAGATTCAGAACAATTATGTAGGTTGGAGGTTGTTGATGTGAAGACTCTTCTCGGGATGACCAAGATACTCGGAGTAGTAATATCCTTGGCAGGGGTCCTGACGATTACTTTGTACAAAGGAACAGAGGTGCCTAGTTTGCCAGCTGCACCGATCCATATAATGAGCAATCCAGTCCAACAAGACTGGATTAAAGGGTCGATTCTTCTAGTTACGAGTTGCATAACATGGTCCGGCATGTTCATACTGCAGGTAGATTATCCTACCCGGTAAGTTTCTCATCTACGCAACGTCTTAATGATTGTATGTACATTTCAGGCTTACACAGTGAAGAAGTATCCGGCTCAACTATCCTTAACAGCATGGATAAACTTGTTGGGAGCAGCACAGTCGGCTATCTTCGCCATGTGTCTTCATCGTGATCTATCATCATGGTCCATCAAATTCGATGCCGAGTTCTGGTCCATTGCGTATTCAGTACGTGCTTCAAGTACTGTCAAACTATTGCAATTTCGATCCAATTTCAGAGCAAGTAACGTCTAAATGGAATATCGCAGGGAATAATAAGCAGTGGCATGGCAGCCATCCTTCAACTGTGGTGCAACAAACAAAGAGGGCCAGTATTTGTAACTGTGTTCAATTCTCTTTCTACTGTGTTGGTAGCTATTCTGGCATACTTCATCTTTGGTGAAGTGTTAAAAACCGCCAGGTGGGACGAAGTTAATGTTGAAAAGATTAAGAAGATGAGCAGTTTACTTTGTTCTGATTTAACTAGTTTGTTTGTTTATCAGCATAATAGGCGGAGCAGTTGTCATAGCAGGCTTATACATACTCTTGTGGAGCAAAGAAAACGATAAAGCAAGGGGCGAGCTCGAGCAACTGCCTTCACCTGTCCACGACGCAGAGAACGCCTTACAGCTGAAGTTCGAAATGTTAGCTGGAAAAGAAGTTGTCCAGAAGTAGCTTCAGAAATAAGTAGTCATTTTTCTTGGAGCTACGGTTTAATGGTTAAACAAGAAGAAGGCTCTTTGATAATCACCATTTCGTTACATTTGCTTGTGTTGCATCTCCTCTCAATCTAGACAGAGCCAAAACGATAGATAAGTGAATAGAGCAACTACTATGTACAAATGGCAAATGTAGCTTTCTCTACAAATCATATAAATAGCTTCTTCTCGAACGAACTTTAAATACTCCAACTACTTGGCTGTCTCCAGTTGAGCAAGTATAATGTCAGGGCTCGACATTTTGTTGATGCTGCAAAACACAGGAAGTTCAATAAATGGCATAATTGGGAGATAAATTTAGCTACCGGCATTGGAATAGCTGACGGTTCTTACCAGATGAGGAGATCGCCAGATAATGACAACTTCTTAGAGATCCATTCTGGAGCCAGCTCTAGCAACAATTCCAGTTGCTCTTCTACTTCTCCTGCAAACAAGGGGGGAAATGGGTTAGCCACGATAATACCGAAACTTTATAAGTTTGCATTGAGATTTTCCCCGAAACTCACTTGAGTCAACAATATCAAAATGGCTGGAACTGATTTTGAACACAAGCTCTTCTTTTGTGAGAACCGATCTGTTTACTGATTGGAACATGAAATGAATCATGTTGAATAGCTTGGGCAGGCATGCAATCATTTGGCGTCGCCTCTTGGCTTGTGAAATTGCTGGATCCTTTTCTTCTTTAGCTTTTCTCTCTTTCTCTCTTATCTGCAACACAAAATATTCAGTCGAAGGCATGCTGAGAGTCTAATGAAAATAACTAGGAGACGGACAAAAAATGCTTACCGATTCCAGAAGGCTTCCTGATATGATATTCGAGATATCCTCTTCTGATGAAACACCGGAGTTGTGTGGTTTATCAGCACCAGCTTTCACAGGGGTATCAAATTTTAGTGACCTGCTTCGAACTGGTCGTCTCCCTAATTTGTTAGGCGATCTGGTGGACACGGTCTCATCTCCCGGGCTCATAAAAGACCTTTTAGGTGTGCATAATGCTGGTGTCTTCGACATTGGCGTATATAAAGTCGAAACAAGCTTTAGAGGAGTGCAATCAGAACTACCAATTTGAGAAGAAGCAGCTTCATTGCACGCAATCTGGCTTGCTAATTTGACAGGGGTGGCAGGATCAGAAGGCATAGAGACATCAACAAGAGAAGAGGTGCCAACTGTCTGGTTGAACCAAGAACTTGAAGATGTATCGTGAGTTTCCTCTGTTTCACTAATCGCTGCCACCTTCTTGGAGAAATGCCTTTGGAATGTTTGTGAAAAATGAGACACCTTTATTGGTATCTGACTCGGAGTTTGACAAGTTGCAGGAACCAAAGGGCCGTGGTTTTGGCTAGTTGGTGCATCACTTGATAACCGAACAGGTTGCGACGGATCTGTGCCTTTTGCAACAATTTGATTAAACGGCGGAGGCAGCATCTCTTCGGGAACATCGTCTTCCTGGGAGCAACCAGAGATAACTCCAAATTATAATCAGACAAGTTGCAGAGTTCGAAATGCATAGTGTAGACTAGTTCAAAATGCAGCAGCTAAGTAGACCATTCGGGTAAAGATCATACGAAAAACAAAGAGCTAATCACCTCAGGGTGGGACTTGTAAAACTCAATGAGCCTGTCATGGAAGACTCTCCTCAACTGCATGTTCTTGCTCTCCGATTTCCGTTTTGCATCGCATTGGATGGCTTCGGGATCGATAGTAACGTGAAGATCAGGCTTCATACAACTTGTTCTCTCATCAAATGTAAGCACCTTTTTTAGCTCGATAGCCTCAGGCAGTATATACTTCAGCTGAGCTAGGTGTCTATAGGTAAACCGCCTACATAAAGGCCCGAAACAGACCATCGCATCACAAATTAACACGACATACAGGAAAACCAAACAAGAATCGTCAAGGCCACAAAAGTGACGATAGATTACCGGTCAGTGAGGCACTCAATTTTTGGGGAGATATTAGTCAGCGTAGTACTCGAGCCCTTGAGGCGCAACAGCCGGATCGAATTGTCCAACCCTTGATAAAACTCGAGCAGCATCTCGTATCTTTAATTCCCATCATTCGATACAACATCAAATAAGTGACAATAGGAACATCCAAATCGAAAGAACACAATTCAATAAATAGAGGGCTTACTTTTGAGGGATCTTAGTGGTCCCCTTGGGAGCGGTTTTCGACTTCGGAGAAGGGGAGGCGGGCTTCTCTTCCGGCCAGGTATAGATCTGCCTCCGGGCAGACGTCGTACCAACCTGACCAACCACCGGGTTCTTCCCCTCGGAGGGAGATGCAGAGGCGGCCATCCGGATATCCTTGACAGAGAAAGCCACTCCACGGTTCCTGGCCCGGCGGGCCCCAGGGAGAGGCTGCGACGAGGGTTGCTTGTCAGGCGTCTGGATGCTGATCTGGTTGCTGGGTTTCTTCGCCTTGGGGGTGGATTGGACCGGTTTCTTCGACCTAAACGGGATCGGGGATCCCGTAGAACCCGAACCATCCGAACGATCCATCGAAACGGAGGCGGATTGGGAGGTTTTAGCAGAGGAAATGGAGAGTGGAAATGGCGGAGTGTGGTTGTAGCGGTAAAGAACGAAACGCTTGGTATTTATACTAGGTTGAAAAATGGCGCGAATGCTGAGCTGGAGGGCATCCACGTCAGACTTCCCGCCAAGTTGGTCGTTGCCTCCCGCGGTTTTACCCTGGACCATGCCTGGGCCGCGAAGTTATTTATTGGGCCTGTTTTAAGAAGCCCAGGTTGTGGGCCTGCAATCGGGCTAGATGGGCTGAATTAAACGACCTCTGCGGTCGAAATGTGAAAACAATCTCGTTAAATAATTAGTGGAAGGTAGACTCATTCTTTCCCAAAACAAAATTATTAATAATCACCGCAAGTGTGAGTACTTAAGCATCAAATATAGGATGATCGAATTTTATGACCGTCCAAATTCGGAATTGTAGAAATAATTTAAATTAATCAAAAAAGAAAATTCTAATAATAAAGTTTTTAAGATTATTAGCTTCCAAAAGAGTCAAACTCTATAACTTAAATTATCATAATCATAAGTTCATAACAAAACGTGAATTACGGCAGGGCACAAACAGTGGTTAGTAATAACAAGGAAACCGAAACCCCACCAAAGTAGGATTCGGCAAAACATATAATAAAATTTAGGCCTCCTAAACGAAATATAAACAAATAAATATATAAAACCCAGATTTACAGCAAACAATATAAAACCCAGAAGAAGAAAATAGAACAAAAGGAAGAATCGATCTCTTCTCTTCTCGTCTATTTCGTCCACGCAACCAAAAAAAAAAAAAAAAACCCTTCCCGGTGGCGGTGACACAACTCTCCTTCTCTATAAAAACACGTCAAGTTCCCTTTAATTTGGTTTTTCCGCTTTCTTTTCCTTTTTTCGCACATCCTCCTTCGACTGGTCTGGTCTGGTCTGGTCTCATCGCTCAGCTTGCCTCATTTTCCTTGTCCTTTGAACGGTGTGGGGCCCACCAAGTCAATCCTTGGGCGTTTGCTTTCTGCTGCGGTTACCTGGGAAGCTGTTCTTTTCTGGGTCCCGCGGGTAAACTTTGTTTCTCCTGCGAATTTGGGTGCTTTTTTTTTGTCTTGTAATAACTCGATTTTGGTATTGAATAGTTTGCCTGATCAATTGGGTGCCTCTCGTTCTTGCTCGAATGCCAGCTTCCGTTTTCGTGTAATCGAATTTGTGGGCTATTCGCAGTTCGGATTTCGTGATAGCTACTCGCTTTATGTGATTGGTTAGGGACCTGGGTTTTTGGTTTATTGCTTTTTTTTTTTGGAACTTGTTGACTTCAATTCGTGTTTTGGAGTTTGGCTTTCCTCAAGTTAAGCCTAGGTTTTGTGTTTATTTATTGCTTTTTGGGTCCTGCTCGTTACTTGCCGAGGAATTTGACTGTCGGAGATGAATTGCTTTAATTGGAATGCAGAGAGATGTTAATTAGCATGTGCAGTGTGTAAAAGAATTGCATTTTGTTGCTAGATTGTGTTTTTGGGTAGGCATTTTTGCGAACGTGTAGACATCCAGGAAAAAAAAGTCGGAACATTGATTAATTTATATAAGTACAAAGTGGTTGTTTGCCTTGAGTTTGTACTGGAATGACGTAAATGATTTGTTATTATTGTTACTTGTTTTGGACCTCCTTGGTTTGCTCTCCAGAGCCTGATGATGTGCTCCTTGTGTAGGGTGGTGATCTCTAGTGTTATTGCAGCACTGGAGTAAGTGATCCTCGAAGACTCAAGGTTTGTCAAATGGGAAGGTAGTTCTTCTTCTGTGTGGACTGTTCACTATGCGAGAATGTTATTCTGTAATCTGTATCTGCATGCTCTAATCTACTATGTGGCTAATTGTAACAGATTTAAGTGATTCAAGAATGCAATTGCCTAGAATGATTAGCTCGGGTGAGTAGATCCTAAAAAAATGTTGCTTTGGTTTCTTTGGACATCACTTGGATAGGGTGGATATATTTCACTGGCTCAAGATTAATCTGTTTCCACTGCATGATTTGTGTTGTTGCTAAACTCGGTTGCCGATATTCATAATTATAATGGTCTTGGGAAAACGTGGATTGGCTATTCCAATGAAAATTGAAACTGTTGATCAAAGGATAAGGTCGCATCATTTGTTTTGTAATTGGTTTACTTCTCGGATCAGTTATTAAGTGAAGACACTTGGTGGTAAAGGAAGTACAAGTAGCAGGGTTCTTATTCAAATCATTCATTTCCTTTTTTCAGGATTTTCTGATCATATATGTGGTCTATGAAATGGGCTCTCTTTTCGTGACTGCTAGTATTCTTGAATGATGTTCAGCGGGCAGAAGAACTTTAATGCTTTCAACATATTGAAATGGAAACGGCAGAATGAATCATCTTTGACCAGTAGGTTGCTTAACAATGCAACTCCAGAGATTGAATTGTCTAATTATGGAAGGATACCAAGCCCGGGTAGCGAGAGTCCTTCAGGGCTTCTTAATGGTGAGAGCTTGAACGTGGAACCAATTGCAGACTTGGATGTTTTCTTTGAGAGAGTATATAGTTATTATTGTGAGAAAGGGCTCAGGTGCATCATTGTAAAGTGGATTGTTGAGCTACTAACCCTGTCAGTTACTATTTGTTTCTATATATTCTTTTTCCTCCTTGCTGATTGGAATGGTCTACTAACGTGCGGGATGGATGCTGCGGAGTCTGGCATGAGGAAACCTTGTGATCTTGTTAAGGAAGCCATTCACCAGCATCCATTGACTCCCCTAACTTTATCAAAAGCAATAATTGTTGGATACTTGGGGTTATTTTCGATATACTGGATCTTCTGTTTCCTGAGATTTTTTGCTGAACTCAAGGACATTCTTCAAATTCGATACTTCTATCGCAACAGGTGAGTAGTTATTGTTAGTTGTCTGTGAATTATATGAAACTTAAGAATTTTCATGCTCAAATGGGTAATTTATTCGTTTTGCAGTCTCCATCTCACGGATGATGAAATCCAAACAATGCCTTGGGCTACAATTCTCGACAAGATTGTTCAGTTACAGAGTTCCCAGCAGCTCTGCGTGGTTAAGGATCTTTCTGCGCACGAAGTAATAATGCGCTTAATGCGCAAGGAAAACTATCTGATTGGCATGCTCAATAAAGGGGTGCTAGCTTTTCCCATATCTTCATGGGTTCCCGGTGCTGGTCCAGCTGTCAAATTTAGCCAGGATGAAACTAGTTATCGCCTAATAATGACAAGAACCCTCGAGTGGACATTGAATTGGTGTATATTACAAAGCATGTTCGATAGGTATGATCATTTTTTCACCTTATATCTGACCTGACAAGTAGTAGCTTAATTCTTTTTAACCTAATGAGATGTTTTTCCTTCAGAAACTTCAACTTGAGGAGAGATTTTATTTCAGATCCTAGAACTCTGAAGAAAAGGCTGATGGTAGTTGGGTTTGCAATGCTTCTACTTTCTCCGTTTCTAGTCATTTTCATGCTAGTATATCTCTTCTTAAGGCACGCTGAACGGTTCTACCATCATCCAAGCACAGCATTTGCTCGAAGGTGGTCTAATTTGTCAAGATGGATTTTTAGGGAATTTAATGAGGTTCGTATCTCTCCCCACGGCCCAAGCATATGCACAGGAGCATGATACTCCGTGGTCATATTTATTTTTCCTTCTTCCTGGTTTATCTGATCTGTTATTTTCATATTGTTTAATAGTGCAAACAAGCCTTCTCCACTTGTTCCTGTTTGTAATATTATGCGTGTGTAAGAGTGTGATGCTGGATTGTCTGTTACAGGTCGACCATTTGTTCAAGTATCGGATCAACGGCAGTGTTGACCATGCTTCAGAATACCTAAAGCAATTTCCGTCTCCTGTGATCTCAATTGTTGCAAAGTTCATCTCTTTTGTTTCTGGGGGGTTTGCCGCCATCTTGATCATAATTGCTTTTATGGAGGAATCTCTGCTAGAGGGTCATGTAATGGACTTTTAACTCATTATCTTTTACTCAATTATTCATATCATATGCCGGGATTACTTTTTGTTACTGCATGGTTCTAAATTGCTCTGTATTTCAAAAAAATGCAGATATTTGGTCGCAACTTAATTTGGTATGCCGCTGTATTTGGAACTATAACAGCCATCAGCCGTGCTGCAATTACTGATGAACTCCTGGTCGTTGACCCTGAAGGAGCAATGTCGATGGTAGTCCAACACACACATTACATGCCAAAACGATGGCGGGGCAAAGAAAGTACCGAGAGTGTGCGAGCAGAGTTTGAAACCCTGTTTCAGGTGATGATTTAAAAAGAGTATGCAAGTCCTGGAATTGTTAAAATATATTAAGATCACACATTTTTATGGGGTCTGAATTGCTCCTTCCTTCTAACTGTAGTATTCTGGAATGATGCTGTTAGAGGAGATGGCTTCAATCTTCCTCACTCCACTGTTGCTCTTATTTGTTGTGCCTAAGGTAACGATCTCCTTCTCGATAGATCGTTATTCTCATTGTCTGATGATTTTTTTTTTCTTGGCCTTGAAATGTAATTTTTGCAATTGCAGCAAGTGGAGAACATCTTACAATTTATTGCAGATTTCACGGTTAATGTTGATGGCGTTGGCCATGTTTGCAGGTTATTCTAAGTTTTATGTTTCTATTGCTTGTTTTTCTTGATTAAAAACACTGGATGGATTTATTTTCTCTTATTTTTTTGCACGGCCCTCACTGTTATCTTTGCTTCTATTTGTTTGTCTTCAGTTTCAGTACCTTTGATTTTCAAAGACATGGAAATAGTAATTATGGTTCGCCCCATAATGCTTCGGACACCCAAAGGAGTTGTCAGGGAAAGATGGAAAAGTCATTTTTAAGGTGATAATATTAGCAGTTCTTATATCATGCTGTATTTACTATGGCTCATATTTGATCTTTTATTGATACCCTAATCGAAAATCATCTATCTATGTCTTTGTTGTGCAAATCATGTTCTAGTGTTTCTTGGTAACTCTTCTTTGAACCATCCGTAATCTCATCCCGTTATCTCTGATGTTTGCCTGCAGCTTTCAGAGTAACTATCCGTCATGGCAACCAAGTGTCGAAGGTCAGCAGTTTTTGGTAAACCTCAGAAGTTTCAGAGAGCAACGTTGGAAAGGACCAAATATTGGACAGGGACATACTCCGCGACTTTGGCAAGAAAACTCTAACCCGAGGGGTGCAGGCCATCGAAACATGGAAACTTGGAGGAACACTCCACATTATACTCGTGGCTTTCATTTGGACTCTTTATGGCCAATTGATGAAGATCGACAAACCCGCAATTACATACTTGACTGGTATTATTCTTGTCGGTGCCACTCTTCCTCTGATCTGGCAAGAAGCATTCCAACCGAACCAGTTGAATTCGGCGGGCATCAAGATGAAGAACTCTGGATACCACACAATTTAACCCGCAAGGAAAGGCGGGATGATGAAGCGGATTGGCATGCACATGATGATGGCTTAGGCTCGCAAATGGGTGCTTCCACATCGGCACATTTCTATAAGGATCGTTTAAGCTCACAATTTGGTGCTTCCACGTCTACTCCTTTCCTTAATGGAAGTGTATTTCAGCACCATGATTCGTTCCATCCTGGGCAACCTACGGGGAGTCATTGGTGGGCTAGAACCAATTCGCAGCCGCACAACGGACAGCCTCAGACAAGCTTCATGGAACCTCCGAACTTCAACCAACAGCCTCAAACAAGCTTCATGGAACCTCCAAACTTCAACCATTATCATTCGGACAACCACTGCGATAATTTCTCGGAGAGGAGCTCCGAGGAGCAGGAACAGCATTCAGACTGGAGAGGCCCTCCAAGGCCATGGAGATATGCAGATGATGATCTTGAAGCTGGAGGTAGCATAGATCTTCTCTTTGACGATGTTTATAGCAGGCATCCTGAGCCTCCATCGGTATAACGGGAACTGCCACGAAGCTTTTAGTCGAACATTCTTGTGGTAGCATGCTCTTAGGTTCTGTTATGGGATGCTGCTTATGAACATCACGCGTACACGGACCATCTGGTTTAAAAAGAAGGCTCCGTATTCTTTGTTGTAAATAGATTTGTCACGAGGTTAGTCTCTGAAATATAAAAGAACGATACTTTATTTGGAAGTTTCAAAATGCCGCATGTTTTTAAATGATATTTGCGTAAACTACATGATAGTCATACGAATTTTACCGTTCTTTCATGTACAAAGCCAGAGATGCCTTGCCCCAAAGACGATATGATGGTAATGATAGGGCGAACACGTATCTCTAAATTTGATTTTATTATGTCAGTATCACAAAACATACGAGCACAACCTCCTCGTAAGTCATCAAAACACATTAATAGGTGGTCATATGCGATCGTCAAGGCGTGTTGTGATTAATACTAATAAATCAAACCCGATATTAATCATTAGCTCTAGGATGATACAAAATGGGTCCAAAACTTGGACATATGGTTATGTTTCCTTTGGTTCAAATGAAAAGTGAAGTAAATATTCCTTGTTAAGCCTAGTTTCCTTCCGATCTATTTTCGGTGAACATCTCAAGCTATATATGCATATACAGAGAGATAGAAGGCATAGAGGAAGTAGCTGAGACAAATTATACGCGATATCTCCTCGAATCGACAGCACCAAGTGCCAATATTCTATTTCTGATACGGAGGAGCACTAGGCTGTGAGCTTATTTTTACCATCTAATTAAGGCAAGGCCTTCCCTTGAAGCTCACTGGTGGATCCACCACGAGCTTTGACCTGTAATTCTCCTAGAACTCGACGAGCTTCCTTGAGTTCATCTTCTGCATCTGGTCCTTGGCTTTCCCAGCCACGTATTGCTTGCTGCTGGAATTCAATTGCCAACGGGTAGCTGCAATATACAAAATAAATGTTATTGCAGCTTTCCGAACATTAAGGAAACAGGCCGAAAAATTTCCATGAGAGCAACTCGGCTTCTATGAACGAGACTTTACCGAAGGTTCGTTTACATGATCCAGAGACTCAATCTAAATGTTTAGCACAACATGAACTGTGGCACCAGATTAATAAGATAATAACAAGGAATTTCTGACGCACTCAATAGCCGAATGATAAAACAAGGGGACCAGTAGAAGATTCTACCTTTGCATTGCAGCATATGCTTTCGACAGATTCTGGCATGCCTCAATAGAATCAGCATGATGAGGACCAAGTGCAACATCCATAATTTCTTTCGACATAGCAAACGCTTGTGCAGCCGACTGTGGTCTCTCCAATTCCAAATACGCAGCACCCAGATTGTTGTAAATGTAACCAATTCCATAATGTTTGGGGCCAAAGCTCTCTTTAAGCCTTTCAGCAGCACTCTCCAGGAATGGGATGGCCTGAGATACTTTGCCGGTCATTAGAAGCAGCCATCCAACTCTGGCAGAGATGCTTGCTTCCGAGGGCTGTTCTTGAGGAACCTTCTCAAGCAATGAAAGACTTCTCTTAAGCAGAGATATTGCTGTTTCAAACTCATTCATAGACTCGTGCTGCATAGCTATTTCTGAGTAAGCCTCGGCTACCTCAACCGGAGAAATATTCTCTTTCTTGTCAAGAATCCCACTCGCGATCTGCAAACACTTTTTTGCTTCCCCCCACTTCTCTTGTTCATACAGAGCTTTTGCCATAGCGATGAACACCAAAGCCCGAGCCTCACTATCTTTGTCCGTCTGCTGCACAACCCCCTTCAATGTTTCAATAGCTTCATCAAACTTTCCAAGAGCAATCTGCATATTTGAAGCATCGATCTCGGCCTGAACAAGCTCTGCACCAAGTCCCCATTTCTTCAAAATCTTCTGTGACAGCTCGTTCTGCTCCAACGCCTTCTCGTGATCTGCCAACCCGCTATATATAACCCCTAGAACCCTCCTATCATGGGCAACCTCCAGGGAATTACTCCCCAAACCAGATTTGTGAATATCCAATGCTTTCAACCCAAATTGCAACGCATCCTTGAAGTTCAAAACCCCGACATAAGCCTCGGCCAACTCCCGATTAGCCACACCCAGTTCCTTGCTATCTTCCTCCAAAGTCATCTCCTTGATCTCCAAACACTTCCTAAGATCATCCAACGCCTCCTCCCTCCTCCCCATTGCGGTCTTCGCGTTTGCCAACCCAAGCATCACCGCGTGCAAAATGGGCCTAACATCATCAACACTAAAACCCTTAACCTCCTCCTCCTCCAACCCACCCAAAACCCTCTTAGCTCTGTTCAAGAACCCCAAAGCATCACCAAACCGGTTCAAACTATAACTAGCCGAACCCGCCAACTGCAAAGCCATTGCAACAGGCAAAGAGGGCTTACCATCGGGACCACCAAGTGCCCGGAAAGCTCTAACCCCGAGCTCCAACGACTTTTCGGGTTCCTCCCCTTCTTGGTCCAGCTTCAGCCCCAGCTTCAACGCGGCCAACCCGAGCTCCCCCTCCTCGAAGCAACCCTCCATCTTCTTGAAGAGTCGGATCATGTCGCGGGCGGTTTCGGCCGCCTCGAAAGCCTCGTCAAGTTGAGACCTTTCATGGATTTTCCTCTGCCTGGAGGATAATTGAGGCTCGGATTGAGGTTGGGGAGTGAGTTCCCGAGATGGGTTCGCTTGGAACCGGCGGGAATGAAAGATTAGGGCGTTGGTTTTGGTGCAGGGCTTGGGGTGATCGGGAGGAGAGTAAAGGGAAGAAGAAGGGGGGATAGGGGCAGGGTCGTAATTTCTGGATGATTGAGGGGTTAGGTTGATGGGTTTAGGGCGGGCGAGGCGAGAGAGGAGAGTAGTGGAAGCTTTTCTCATGGGTACTGGTGTGGGATTTCAGTTATGTTCTGTAATGTTTTTTGGGTTATGTAGTGAACCCTTAAACCCTTTGGTAAACCTTTGTCCGAAGCAAGTCGCGTTTTTTTATAGGCGAGGCCAAACAAACTGCTTTGAAGCTCAACCTATCCGGATTCTCTCTTTTTTATTCTTTTCGGATACTGAATTTTAGTTTTACGGGTTGGGTGTTGGATACAATCTCGACCGTTTAATAGAGGAAGATGTCGAGTTATACGAATGAGATTTAATATGACAAGAAAAAGGAATAATATGAGATAACATTGATATAACATGCAAAAAACAATGATACTTTTTTTTTTGAAGAGGGAGGAACTAGGTTCCCGCGTTTATAAAGATAATGGTCAAATACATCCTACTTAGTGCAAGACGTCCCCTCGGTTTCTTGTGGGGTTGCGACTGCCGGCCTCGCTAAACTCCTACCACAGGAAACCCGGTGAGAAAAATATGTGGAAGGGGAAGAATACCTCGGGGAAGGAAAACTCCCCATTGACGTTTGGTGTATCGCTAAATTTGGTCTTGCACCGTCATTGATGATTACATTTCTAGGAAAAGGCACATCCCCAATGTCTTCTAACATAAGAGTCTTAACTACCATAGGGGGTGCACTCAAGACATGTAGTCCAAACGGTTCCTCAAATCCTAGGTTTGCAAGTTGGTCCGCACAGTGGTTTGCTTCCCTGTAAGAATGGGCTACGCAGATTTTCTAATCCCCAATGAGTTCGTGTTTTACCTGTTGCAGGAGGAGAAAGTTCCTTTCTTGTTGGGCATGTGTAGCTTGAAGTAATCCAACGCCCACCTTAGAGTCCATCTCGAGAATTATGTATTTTATGCCCAGGGACTTGACTAGTTGGAGACCATATAAGGCTCCCCACAATTCTGCCTCCAAACTAGAGCATGTCCCAACATTAACGACGAAGCCGCCCTTCCAATCCCCATTATCCCAGTGATACTTTTTTTTTTGGTGGAATTGTCCCAATGATACTTTGACATGAGACAATGTGCTAAATACAATTTTACAAGATGGCATACAATAATATAATGATGTCTAATAATGATACACCACACTTTTAAATATATTTTTTTCAAAATTATTGCACTATTACAAATTGTCTGCATTATATCTCTAGGTTTCAGCAACAATGAATGTGGGCCCTAGTCTTAGGTACGGCCTAACATTGCAAAAACAGATTGAGGATATCTACTCTGAATCTTGGTTAATTAATCGAAACTATCTCGAGAAACATTTGCCTAATTATCGGACGTGACTACTTGCCAGTGATACAAGGAGAAATCAAGGTGACCAATCAGGAAGAACGGTTATCGACACTAAATTTTGGTTGGACAAGCCTCTCTTTAATGCATTGGCTTCGGGGTTAACAATTTCCTGTCGTTGAATTAAAGCGACCATAGGTGCACCAACAACGACTATGACTTTGACCGGTTCAATGTGAGAGGTTTATTTAGCGTCAAAATATTGATACGTGGGACCGTTGTTGGACCAGAATATTGACCAATGATCTGTTGTTCTACTTTTAGAGAGGAGTAAACCTCAATGCCAAGGAACAAGGCTGGGGGCCAAGGGCTGAATTACAAGACTTTCTAAGTAGATCGTCACGTTTTTAGAGACTTGTGATCGTTGAGTACATCTTTGTATCGTACTTATCTTTTGATTGATATTTTAGATTGAAATAATTATTATAGCTATGGAAATCTAAGACCAATATCTCTGAATTTCTATACTGTAGCATTGACTTTTTATGTGATTAGTTGCTTATTTGATTGTACTTAATTGGTATGTTTAATGCATAGTCTAACTTGATCATTTTAATTATAATTAGAGTTAATGATGATAGACCGAAAGACATTCTAATCCACGAAATAATCAACATGTTCTTAGGAAATAATGAAACATTTTGATATCTTAAGAATAATTCACTAGAAAAAAATTTCATAATTGAGATTATGTTAGTTCTAAGTCCAATTGATAAAAAAAAGTTAATTAATAACTTAGTCATTTGCTATATTAGTTTCATCGTCATAATGTATGAAAGCGTTAAAAAAGATGCTTTAGAACACTTCGAAAACTAATTGGTATTTCATAAAAATCATAATATATACACAAATAATTAATTCATAAAAATGTCGTGTTCATTATTATTGATTTATAACTCGTTCTTTACTTTTTTGATTTCATATATTTTCATACACCCTCTTTATCCATTGCAACCTTTGACTTCAACGCTTTGAATAATCAGTTGTCTCATCTTCTAATCTTCAGTTAAAAATTTTACTCATTTACTAATACTATTTGATTACATAGTAGATTGTTTACAATTTTTTGTACATCGTAACTACGGCGTTGATGATCGCTGACAATGATTAACTTAGTGATAGAGATAAGGATAAAGATTGTTAGTAATTATCTTTAGTTTTAT